>JASDQU010737294.1:0-45775 GCA_032191745.1 Picea mariana
ACCAACCTGGAAGGCTCTATTGTGTCATTCGCCTCAAAAGTATATAAATTCTTTTCTATGTGAGGCAGAATATCTTCCATTTTCCTTACTTCTAATGATATAGACTGTAGACGCGGGCTAGGATAGACTATCCACTCATTAATCTGTATAATGTCAATTTGTTTCAATTGCAGGATTGTGGCCCGGTATTCTTCCATGCTCGTCTTGGAAGTAAGTTGATGTTTTGAAATATAAATTTTCCCTAGGGCTTCAGAGATATTATCTATTTCAATATCCAGTGATTCTTTGTCGAGTGAGGAACAAACTTCTTGACAATATTTCTTCACTTCCTTGGCTAATCTCTTACTTTTAAATATATTAGCCTTCCAAGTTTTAAGTATTATATCACCTCGAGTTTGTTCTGAAAGGGACAATCTAGTGACATTGTCTACTTCCTCCTTTGTTGAAGATAAAACGGCCTCTTGGAATGCCACTCTAGCTGCAATTGCCTCTCTCTCCTTGATGCAAATATTATTTAAAGAATGGTCTGCCAACCGATAATAATTTTGAATAGATTCTAGTCTAATAAAAAGGTTTTGTTGGGTTGATTCAAGCTTCTCCTACACCTCCAAGGCCTGGTCTTGGAAAAATGCCACATTCACTGTTGTGTTCTCATTCGAGTTTATTTTAGCTTGGAGTTGTTTTACCAATTCTTCCCGTTCAATGGCCAGTTCCCTATTTTCCTGTGAATTCTTATGCATTTCATCAAGACTGATTTTAATTTGTTGAATTTCCTTCCTGTCGCAGGCTTTGATCTGCTCAAAACTTTTATTCATCTCACTTCAGACTCTCTGTTCTACAGTCTTTACTTGTTTTTTCAACTGGCTCACCAGCAGATCCTTTTGCTTTGATTGTTCCTGTAGGTTCCCAATTGAGTACTGTTTTTCTGTGGAAAAAGCTCCCAATGAGCCTGCCACTGCCATAGTGAATTCTGCTTCTTCTAAGGCCTGACCTTCATATAACACTATGTGTCTCTTAACAGTCACACCCTCCCTTTGGTGAGTTTATCTTTTCACAACAACTCTCCTTTTTTTGCTGAAGAAGATGTCAGAATCTCCTCCACCGAAATAGGCATAAGATCTTCTATAAAAACTACTTCAGCACTTAGGTTCCCTCTAATATACTATAAAGGTGTGACAGATTGAATAGGGCTACCTATCTCCATGGATGGTTGCTACCCGACTGTGTGAGTAGTTTATTTGTCCGATGTGGACAATGGTTTTTCTTCCCCCTTTTTTATCAAGGCCTCAGCCTAAAATTTAGTTTGATCATATGGTGGATTTATCAATGTAGTGTCCCCCTTCTGTGTCAAAACCTCAGTTTTTTCCAAATGTTCTTGAGCATCTTATCCATCGGCGATCTGTGTTTCTAAAATCTAGGTCGCAGTTTCCTGTGTAGCTGGATATGTCAGGGTTTCTCCCTGCAAGACATTAGGAAGGCTATTTCTTCGGTGCCTTTGAAAATTATAGAATTCGGTTAATTCGTCAGGAGCCAGAGTTTGGACTCGGCTCAAAACTTCCTGATAAGATCTCGCTCCTCAGAATATTTCNTGTTTCTTGAATTAAATATTGACAAGTTTTATGTCTTCCAGGGCCGCGGCCTCTACATACCAATCTGCAAAGGAAAGGTGGGCCATACCTATTTCTGCAATGCCTTTAGCTCTTTACTGATCCCACCTAGCACAGTTTGATGCGCTACCTCTCTGCAGACCAATCAATTTGGCAGAAAATTGGGTAAAGCATGCGGAGGGACGTAACATCCAAAAACCCTCATATAAGAGAACTGGTCTTCAATGTACCAATTTGCTATTTTTCCCAGGTTGGTCACTATCTTGTCGGAAATCCTAGGAGGTGGGCACCCATATATAGCAATATGCATTGGCACCGCCACATAGTTACAAATTTTGTAGAAGAAATCTTTTTCTTTATCCTCCCACAACTTGGAGTGATATAAGTGTATTGGTTCAACATTGTTCAGAGTCTAGCTCCATCCCATCAAAGGAAATGGTGTCATGAAACAGACGACATCCATAATATAAGCAGACATGTAAAATGGGGCAGGTTTCCCTTTGGCTTCCAATGACCGATATTCTGTTATTTCCCTTACCAAGTTGTCTGATAATATTTTGACCCAATCAAAGGAATACCCCTCCACTACCATGTGCATGATTGGCACCCATGGTAATAAGAAATGAGCACATCTTTCTTTCCCAAAAAGTCGACATAGCATCATGGCTAGATACATCATGTGAGACTCTAATGAGGCAACATCATACATGCCATGGGTGTCTACTCTAAATTTCTGAGGACGTGAACACCAATCCTTGATCAAGTCAGGTAGGTTCCTTCCATATTGTGCGCATTCTTTTTTGTCAAAGTCCATTAAGAAAGTGGCATTATAAATGTAATTTGGAACTGGGGATAATTTGTACATCACTTGGAAATGTTCTGGTCAGAAAGACCCAACTGCAACCCTTTGCGAATTGTATATACTCCTGGTCAAGAGGTCCCCATTCTCCAACGCCCAACCAATCATATCATTATAAGGCATGTGCCTAGGTTGCATTGCTATTTTATGCAGCTCTGATTGAGAAACATATTTGTATCTCGTAGCATGGGTTTCAGTCGCCTCATCACCCGAATCATCTGGGCAGTTGATCAATTCGTATTGTAGAATATTGAATACCTGTGTCCAGAGTTTCACAAAATTTATGGTTCTGGGCGACGTGTCTAAGAAGACGTTTGTGTTTGGGTTTGAGCTTTCAACCGGCGCTTTAGTTGTTTTACGAGGAGCCATGGTATCACAAGCTCAGATATCTGTTACCTGTCACAAGAAATGTGCAAACTTCTTATCTTGAAAACTTGTTGTCTTGTGAAAACGCAGAATGAAAATCAAACTTCAATAACTTTTTCCCCTTAATTGTATCGATTTTATAAATACCTTTACTGATGAAGTATTCACTTTCTTTAATGAAAAAGATTTAGGCGGTGGTCCAGGATCTTATTTGAAATGATGGTCGTAGATTGATTATTAATGTCATTAATTTCTGGTGGTTCGCAATTAGAAGTTTTGACAAACATTTGAATTTACCCGAGTTATGATTCAGCGAAAAATTTATCACGAGATAATCCTCACTAATGCATCAGTTAATCGCATTTATTGTTAAGCATTTTTCGGGGTTTTGGACCTCGGGATATCCTATAATAGTTCAAGTTATGATTTCTGAAACACGAAATCGCGAAGTGATTGATTAATTTTAATCATGTTTAACCCGTTAAATAATCGTGTTTAACCTCAAGTATTTCGGGGTTTTGGACCTCGGGATATTGATAGTCGCTCGAGGAAGGATCCCCGAAACGCGAAATCGCACAAGGATTAATTATTTTCTAATAATTAATTAACCCTTTTTAATTCTTAAGACATTTCGAGAGTTCGGGATTCATGAATTAGGGACATAATATATGGTGAATGCCAAAATCCGAAATCGCGAAACTATTTTTTAATTTTTCTAATTGGGTTTTAGTTTCTTTTTAGGTATTTATCACTTCATGTATTTGGTTAATTAACTTCATTTAAAGATCCGACAGGTCACTTTCCAGGAAAATGCGTCAGAGATCAGGGGGTATATGTGTGTGGTGATTAGGATCTGTCGGACGCGTTTCACATATCAGGGTTTTGAGGGAGCGACATGTTAACACACCTGAAGCACGAAACTCCGAAATCCAAAGATCTGGAACCAGTCTCTAGAGGTTTTGACCTTTTTAACATTCAGGCGGCTCCAAACATTCGGGGAAAAGGGAAAATGTTCGATCGATGGGAGAAATCAATTGACGACGGACCTTGTGTGTGCCTTAAGGCTTAAAAGCGGAAAGATTTATCTTTTGGAAATCGGCTTCTCTCGGCTTCTAAGTTAAAGTGAAAGGATAGGAAAAAGATTTCGATTTATAATTTTAAAAGTGTTCCAAAAAGATACATCAATTTTTATAAGCTTTAGACTTTTGTTAAAAAAAATGTCATTTTCTAAATTTATACTTTTTCACGAGACGAAACAAATAGATTAAAGCTTACTAATATTAAGTTCAATCTACACCTTGAGAGAATGTATTTAAAGAATTAAAAGTGATCCATTTGTTTTCAATTCGAACAAAATCTCATTTTGTTTTACATAGCTTCTACTTTTGTTCAACTAAATAACTTATATCATTAAATATTGACAAGTTTATTAGTTCTCATTTTTTATTTGATAGAAATATGATAGAATTTGTAAATATTAATTTTATGAACAAGGAACAATTGCAAATTAAAATGGTAAATATTCATCTTGTTATAATTATTAATAAGATAGTTTTCATTTCTTTACGTATCTCATAACATCATTATTGTTTCTCCAATAAACTATGGGATGATTTCATAATTTATTGACATGCACATCTTGAAATTACTCTTATCCAAGAAGATATTTTATTAAATGATGTGAGTATTATGTCACGTTTTCCCTCCAAGTTGTATCAAATAAAAATTTAAGGATTTATTAATTATTATTGTTTCTTTGAAACACAGGTTTGTTTGAGATAGCATCATGAAAATCTTATTATGGTTAAGAACATGTGTTTCTTTTTAAAAAGTCACAAGTTCAAATCCAGAAGGAGATAACGTATATATACCTCCATAGACTTTCAGTTTTTCAATCAGAATCACAATAATGTTATAAGCCTCAGAACTCATGCATAATACCGTTCACCAAGATAACACTAAATCGCAGTTTTTAAGGAGCTTTTCATTTGCAGCAATATAATTTTCACAAAGTTACTGATCAAATAAAATTGCAGTAACCTTGTGTTGAGGCTGCTAAAACAACTATGTCATAATTTCCCGAGCACAATTGCATTTTAATGGAGGGTGAAATCATGGATAATTCTTTTACCAGAGTTTGTTCGAAGCTGTCATAATGTTATTCGCGCTCTAGTTTGAAAGTGGAAGGTTAAACAATAAATAATTAAATTAAATTTAGTTGGATTACTTGGTTTTTATTTTAGTTTCACCTTTATTTTAGTTTAGTTTCAATTTAGTTAGTTGTATAGTTTTGATTTTATTTAGATTTAGTTGTGTTTAATTTTTATTTTATTTTTGTTTTTAAGTTAGTTTTAGTTTTAATTTTATTATTATTAGATTTTAACAAGATTTTATTTGATTTTTATTGATTTAATTGATATGTTTGGATTGTAGGTTATGATGGAGAAATTGGAGCCTAAGCTTAAGGGGAAGGAAGGAAAACAAATTCATACACCTATAAAAGAAGTATGTATACACATTAGTGAAGAGGTTGGAGGATGAAAGAATATATTGCCAAAGGCTAGGATTAGGCAAGGAGAGACTTGTGCTATTACAATATCTTTTTTGAAATCTTTTGTATTCTAAGTTTGAAATCAGTGATAGAACTGGTGCACTATTGTCGAGTTCTGTAAACTAATAGAAGACTCTCAAGTCTTTTGATTGTTCTTAGGATTTGATACTATTATCATGTTTTGAGTTTAATAAAAGATTTTTCATTTGATGAATTTCATTCTCGATGAGTATGAGTTTGTATAATGTGCACTGTTCTCAGTTATGTGAATTCATGTTTCTTTAAAATCATTGATAAGTTGTCTTTCATGATTAATTTGAATTTGTCAATTAGTCTTTGAATATGAGTATGTGTATATGCAGCTTCTTAGTAACTATTTACTAGACCCATTAGACCCATTATTGATTTGCATTTGCTTTAATTGTTGTCTTTCTATGTGAACTATTTGCTTAGTTAGACAACTTTCTTATCTCATGTTCAATATCTTTTAATCCTCCATATTGAGTACAGACACATTTGATTTTTCCTCAGTAACTATTTACTGAGTAAATATTGGTGATTATTTGTTTTAATGGTTATTAGGTTATATGAACTTTTTCTATAAATTAATGGCTTATATTTATCTCATGCTCAACTTTCTATTATTCTCTTGCTCCTAATTGGGATAAAAAAACTACTTCTTTGTCCTAGTAAAGATAGTTTAGATTTAGATTAAAAGAGATTCAAGGAAAATCTCCATTCACTAGAGAAAAACCTTTGGACAGGTAACTGGACCCATTATAACCAGTCAGACAACATTTTAGCACATGAGACACATTGAAGAATATGTTCCATTGGTGGAATAAGGTAATTATCTTTATCAGAGGCCTTTTTTAGGTTATGCAAATCTATACATATTTTGATGCCCCATTCTTCTTTTGTATTAGAACTAGGTTTGATACCCATTAAAAGTGTTAGATAGGGAAAATAATTTTAGCCTCTAGTAATTTCGGCTACAAACCTGGATAAATTTTCCTTAACTTTTGTTGTACAACTTTCACATCCTTCTTAATTGGAATTACATGTTGAATAATTTTGGTGTCATAAGTCTTTAAGTAAAGTTATGTCCATGTGAAAATGTCTTTGTACTCTTTAAGGAGTTTAATGAAAGTGGTCTTATTTCAAGAAGAACATTCAATTCCCAAATTAATGTTTTGTGGATTTTTTTCAGGTCCCAAATTAACCACTTCCTTTTGCATAGAAGAACTATTTGTTTTGTAGTTGGTTACCCCCTTAAATTTATCATGTAAATCATAGAACTTCTCCAAACAAACCACTAACCTAGGTATACAATTTTTTTTATTTTGGTTTAAATTCTAGAGAAGACTCATTACTTTTTGTATCATGTTGATACTCATAAATAATGCCCCCTTTGTTGATCATCTCCAATTTGTGATATTATCTGTCAGTGAGGATTTGAAAATTAATTTAGACAATCTATCAGGGAAAAATCTCCAATTTGTGACATTATCTATCACTGAGAACTTGAAAATTAATTTAGACAATCTATCAGGAGAAAAATATTTTGTAGGAATTAATTTAGAAGCAACAATAAATCGACTTCAAAATTCTGAGAACAAAGTACTGAAACAATTTTAAAAGCATCAAAATTATAAATCAAATTCCATACCTCTTCCTAATAATTTTTAAAAATATTAGAAATACAACGTATAGAATTAATTTCGTACTTGTTTCACTATAATTTCAGAATCACCAATAACTTTTATTTTCTTTAACCTCCAAATCAATTTATTTTCTAATACCTTGTATGAGGGTTCATAGTCAAAGACGTTCTCTGTACATTAAAACTCCAGTTTGCATGATATCATGGTTTTATTACCTTAATATCTTGGATGATACAACCAACACGTACACCCTCGTTAGACTTGGAGCCATCAAAAAATAAAAACCATATTTAATTCTAAATTACTATATTTATTTACATCTACACAATTTGATACGTCAATCTGAGTATAGTGAAGAATCCCATATTTGTAAACTCAATCCCGAAAAGGTGACTACTCTACAGTGAAATTTCCAAAAAAGGAGTCTCGACAATAGTTTCCTAAAATAGATTTTGTAAACATGATTGTTTCATTGAGCTCATTTAAGTCAGTGACTGTATGCTTCGTATGCATCTCACGCTCTACTTTTATTTTATTTGGAAAACCATTATATGATATCCATAAATGTGACCAATTAGTTGAAAAACAACCATTTAACTTCTCTGACCAGTCTCTACTTAGCAACAAGTCATATGACTCCGAAATATAAACAAAAAAATGTATCAATATTCTGGTGGATCTTAGGATTAGAATATAATCTGATTAATACATTCTTAAGTTCTCCCAAAACTTTGGCATTTTCCCTATCTACTTATACAATTTGAATGATAGATTTCTTGGGTTAAACATTCAACTTCCTACAAACAAAATATGGAATTATATTGGAAAAAGCTCTTGAATCTACTAAATAGTTATGTACATTTTTATTGAAGATTTTAAATGTCAAAAGGAAAGGGGTTGTACGATAAACACACTTCTATTCTATTAAAGCATCATTTACATTAAGTTCCTTATTAGTTTTTTATGAAGTTATGGGTAATTTTTCCATTTTCTTTACTTTAGGTTGTAGGTGTTTCATTTTCAAAATTAATTTTCTATAAATATTTAAGTAATTTTTCTTGTTGTTTTAATTTTGAAAATTTATATAAGGAAATGTTAGCCCTTGTTTTATTCATATCCTCAACCAGATCATAATCTAGAATATCATAAATAATAACAGCCTTACTTGAACCATAGATTGATTTATCTGTAGATGAAGATTTCTAGGAAGGAGAAGATGGAGATGGAGATCCCAAATTTGATGGAGGACCCTTACTTCTAGTTTGTGCAACACAAATCTCTTTAGTTATTTCATCTTTCTCATCATCTATTATCACATGGGATATATCCCATGTAACATTGACTTTAGGGGTTTATTCCTCTTCCTCTGCATCTTTATCTACTTGTGTTTCTTCCTCTTCGATAGAAGTGAAAACTTTAAAAATATTCACAAATAGTGGAGAAGTTTTCTCGAAATGATTCACATTATTTCCTCTACAAAAGTTATCTTGAACGAATTCCTCAAGATGAATCTCATCAATATGAGGGTTTTGGTTGTTTGGTGGGAGAATATTTCTCGTGAAAGGATGTCTCCAAGTCCTTTTCCAAGTCCTTTTGTAAGATGTAATTTCTCCTAAATGTTTTTTAAGATATATGATGTCATTCGAGAGTTTTTTAATTATTCTCTAAAAAATATCCATGTGTACAGTATCTTTATCTTTCTTTTCATTTGTAGTTTTGATTGTAGTTTGTTTCTTGACATGTGGCAAAATTCTCTTTTCTTTTGTTGATGACTTACCTATAATGCTCATCGTCTCCTTTTCCACGTCTAAGGATTCTTCAAAAGTTTTAGCTAATTTGTTTTCCCCATCTCTTTTAAGAAAGATGGCAATCAAAGAAGGTAGAGCTATAGTATCAAATTCAATGACTACATTGTTGGAAGGCCTAGAATCTTCATGAATTTTATTCATTAGTGTTAAAAATATTTGATTAAAATGATTTATTTTTCCCTTTGGGTTCATTTTAATTCTAGACAATTTCAATACCAACATTGCTATGGTTTTATCCTCACCAAATTTCTTCATGAAAGGGGTTTCAAATTCATTCCAATTGGTTATTGATCCTTGTGGTAGTGAAAAGTACCAAGTAGATGTTTTCCCCTCAAAGGTATATGGAAACAAATGGAAAAAAACGTATTCATGTTGTGCATTCATTAAACTAACTACTAGCATGAATTTACTCGCATGATCTTCAAGTGATTAATTATTATGAAGATCAAACTTGTGTAAGAACTTTTATGGATGTTTGGGGAGTCATGAACAAGTCTTGGAACTGCAACATCTCATCATGCAAGCCATGGTATTCTTGCAACATTAGCCATGTTTCTCCTTGGATATTTTCTAGGACTTCTTCAAGGAGATTTTCTCAGACTACCTTGAGAAAATCATGTTTGAGACCCTGGAGGAGTATGAGGAGGACTTTCTAGATGAGATGGTGGTTTACTAGGGCTGCCTTCAAATTTAACTTCAACCTCTTCAATTCCTTCAAAAAGAGGGTTATCATGAGAGGAATAATCAATATTATTTTCTTGTGCTTTCTCAAATTGTTTACCCTTTCCAGGGATAGTGAATTCAATGGGTGAAACTCTGAATTGTTTACTTTTTTCTCTAGTCAAGATTATAGACAATTGTAGTTGAAGATTAATTAATCCAATTTCTTTAGAAGTTGAAAAATCTACGATTTCAATCTTAAATGTAGAAATAGGATCACTTTGGTATTCTAGATCTTGTGGATTTTTCATCTGAATAGATGGATCAGAAACTACACTTTGCTTGTGATGTGAAATTCCACTGGTATTTTTCTGAATAGGGATTATCCTCGGAGGTGATTTGGTACAATATGACTGAGATGTATTAGAATTATGAGATTCTCTACCAACCATGCATATCACTCGACCCTCCTTCCAGTGCCAAAATTGTTGACAGCTGAAAAAATTCCTACTACCAACAAAGTGGGATGATCAGTTGATGGAAGATCCCAATTAGATATTATCTCATTTGGGAAAGCGATCTCCACCAGTATGTGGGCATGTTTGCCACCTAAAATGGGATAATAAATTTAATATCGACCAATTTAGACAAATCTGTCTAAGTAAATATATTTCTAATCTAGCTATAATATCTATAATACATATTCCTAATAATAAATACTAATAATATTCTAACTATCCTATCTAGGAGCAAGTATAATCAAAATTAGATAAAATACGTAATGAAAAGTTATTGAATTAAATGAAATAGTTATTTTATTCAGTAAAAATGCTCATATTGTGTGTGGACATGTACTCTATAAGTTAGCGAGAAAATCACAGGATGTTGTGTTAAAAGAAGAAGAAGGTTATGAGAATGAACTTGTTGATCTCACCAATGAAGTCCTTTACATCCCCGTGGACTAATATTCATGGTACTCTGACTTGAAATATCTCTTACACCATAGGACTAGTCCTAGTCATTTGAAATCTAAAGGGAAAAGGGTATTATGATTAAAATCTGTGCAATATCAACTTGTGAATGAAATCCTTTTTGTAATGTCCCCATTTTGGGACATTATAACTTTACAGAGTGTTATGCCTACCAGAGTAGCTAGATAGGGGTGACAGAGAGTTCGAGAGATATTGAGGGGTTTTATTGGGCCCGAATTGCATCGTTCATCATTAGGATCCATTTCGCACAGCTTGGTTTTGGTTTCGTTGCATTTCAACGATTTCCGTAATTTTGAGTTATTATGGGTCATATCTTAATTAATTTAACTAAGAAGGTCATAATGGGCATATTACTTGGAGAAACCTCTTAGTGTAATAGCTCATTGGAATCGGGAAGAAGAGAACTACAAGATGAGATGATGAGAAGTGACTTTCAGTGGCTAGAGAAGCCATAAGGATGGATAAATAACTTTTTAGAGGTAAAATGATTAATTAATTAAGTGATTTAATCAAGGAATAATAAAATAAAGTAAAAGTCACTTGGAGGGAAAAGGTCAACAACGACTTAGGGTTTCATCAGTGAATTAGGGTTTTGGAAAGCTATAAGAGAAGAGTCAACGACCTAATTCATCATTATGCAGATTATGACTTGTCATTGAGGAGGAGAGGAGCATCTCAGGAGAGATAGTTCAGTGAATTCCAGTAGGAAGACACCAGTTGGCTAATTTCGATGTTAAGAGACACACCCTAGTCACCAGGGAGATCATTCAGGTCTTCCATCATTCTTCAGCAATAGTTACACAATGTTTAGCAGCAAGGGCGCATTCATCTAGAGTGAGGGCACAACTTCTGAGAGGTTTTTTAGTCGACCTATCCCATCCAAGGAGAATTTCGAAATTTCCCTTCGACCCATTTGAGAGGAAGGCAAGGCGCATATTTTTCCTAGTTCCTCATCATATTCCGATGAAGGAATCAACTGGGGCGCATTTTCCAGAATTGGATGTGCGACACTTTTGGCGGATACATTTGGGGTTCCAGAGCGAGCATCAGGCCATATTCATGGAAACCCTTTCGACCCATTTCCTAGTAGACCAAGGCGGTCAGTTTGAGACACATCTCGTCCGATTCCGACGGTGGAATCACTAGGATTCATTTTGCCAAAGAAAGAGGGGTGCATTCCCCCGGGGGGATCCATCCGGGGTCCAAACTCACTAGCAGAACGGTATGAAAGTTACCAGTATTGAGGACTAGAGCAGGGTGCATCATTTAGGGCAGTTTCCAAGCCATTCCGAGAAGTAGAGCTCCCAGGGAAAACTTTCCAGACTTCCAGCAGTTACCGTCAGAACTTCCATAGTCCCAGTGCATCCATTGATTCCGTAGTGCTCCCATATTCTAGGTATTATCTTTTAGTTACTTATTTGTATTCTAGCTAAGATCCTTTGTCTGTTGATCCAGTCGAGTATTGACAGTTTGTTCAGCCACATTCGTCCATTTTGTAATCCACAAAGATATCATAATATAAACTTTGCAGTCCTTTGTCGCATTTGTTATTTGTATGATCATTTATATGCTGTAAAATATTAATCCTACACACACATTAGCAACGTTTCCTAGACTAGCCAAGTCAGGAACATTACAGTGGTATCAAATTTGGTTTTCCTGCCAACCTAAGGGGAAAATCAGATAAGGATCTAGATACATCATTACCAGCGAGTGGATTGACAGGAGCATAGATGGAGCCTACACCCATTAGATGCAAGGAACATTGCTACAGTTGCAGGGTTCCTTGGAAGCCAAATCACAAATGTAGGGGTAAAGTGAAGGTGCACATTGTTGAGGTTCACTATGACTGCGAGGATGAGGAGATGCATGTGAATGCAACCATAGATGCCTATTTGGAGCAGTCTGATAAGGCTAGTGGCTCTTGCGCATCTGAGGGACAATTGTATGGACAAGATGATAGCGCATATCCTTCATCTTCCCCATCAAGTAATGTTGAGGATTCAACACTTCAACATAGTGGTGACACTTGTGAGGATTCATATGTGTTGGCACTTAGACATGATGAGATTAGGATGCTGGATGACCTACTGGTGGGTGTAGACATGGCTTCCAGGAAGTCATGTATGGAGAATGGTGAGCTTCCTATGATGAGTGAGCCACATTTTTTATTTTCTCAGTCACCTATGCTAGCCATGACACATGAAGATATCAGTGTCATTCCTGATATGGTAGAGGAGCCTTGTGTGGGGATTGTACACAAGGAACACATGGATTTGCAAAACCAGGAGGAGAGGTATGGCTTGGAGTTAGTTGACCTTACACATACCTATCAGTATGAGGAGAGTTAGTCACCACTCTTGGATTTTCCACTGATGGACCAGGTTGTGGAGATCGACAACTTGTTGGGACACTTACTCCCAGGATCGATCTACAGTGATGAGGATGCACTCCTTATTGGATGGGATGACCATAGCACATGTTTTGATACATCTATATGGGATCCAGGTGCAGATGATATCAGTAGGGTGAGTGCACAGGAGGATAAAAGTGCCCATACAGGATACGGTGCGATCCATATAGGGGCCATAGTTGGTGATGGCGTGCAGTGGCATACAGGAGGAATTGGTAGCATAGGGAACAGTGGGTAATTATGTGCCTTATATTTTGAGGAGTGTGTTGTTGGGGATTCCATTGTTGACACTAGCAGTGACAGTCATGAGGTAGCACCTCAACAGGATTGTGACCAGGAGTCACGACACTTGGCAAGACAATTGAGAGTCAGTGAGGGCATGATCATGGCAACCACTAGATGCATTGATGATACACATGCATTGGTGGCAGGTTATTGTTGGAGAGCCTCGATGGCACATGATAGTTTAGATGGGGGACTTATCATTTATGACTTCCATACACTTAGGGAGAGAGTGATTGTGATGAGGGTCGACTACTAGCAGTTGTTGATGGATAGGGATTACCTATTGGAGGTTGGTGAGATGTATCACAGGGCACTGAGGGAGAAAGAGGTTGAGGTGGATCGACTCACACATGAGTTGGTGAGAACATAGAGATTCTTGGAAGGCACACAAAAAAACCTTCAGGAATCAGAGTCTAGATTAGAGGAGATCCTTGAGGAAACTAGACAAAAATCCACTACACCTATTTCAGCAGAGAGTCAGATATAACCCTTAGCCACATTGCGAGAGGATGTTGGTGGTTTAGCAGTGGAGCACCAGTTAAGGGAGGAGCATGAAGAGTACCCAGGATCACTGATGAGTATGCAGAGATATGATCCAAAGATACATGAGGATGTCCATAGGCCACAGGGACCACCCTTCACGAGGGGTGTTGAGACAATTGAGCACACGTGTACACATGGGGATTCCAGAGCCAAGGGAAATTATGTGGACACTTCCATTTGTGTTCCAGGATTGGTTGACCTTCATGTAGAGGATGATCTTGTAGTACACCCAGGATTCAGGATGTTGCAGGTGTATACAGAAGATCACATGA
This sequence comes from Picea mariana, assembly GCA_032191745.1. Classification (NCBI taxonomy): domain Eukaryota; kingdom Viridiplantae; phylum Streptophyta; class Pinopsida; order Pinales; family Pinaceae; genus Picea; species Picea mariana. Next base: position 14,021 of record JASDQU010737294.1, read on the forward strand.
GTATGCAGGGGCACACAGTGATGAGTGGTAGTTCACAGAGACATACAGAGTTGTACAATGGGATTCAGGGGGACGCACTGGATTGCAAGGAGGAGATGTACTTAGTAGAGAATGGAGATTCCTCTCCCTTGCAGCAGTATACATATATGGGAGATCACCTTCACCGTAGTAGCAGTTGCGTGAGTGATGATGGATGGAGAATTATTGACTCGCAGTTGGTAGAGGTATCTACCATTGTACCCTATGGTTGGTGTTTAGTGATGAGTACAGGAAATTATTTACCATGGGTGTCGATGGATGAGATTTTGGTTAAGTCCTTTGGATTGAACAAAGAATATGATACTTTAAAGTCCTACAGTTGGTTGCAGATATTTATGATAGCCTTTCCCGATACTTTCATCATGGACAACAACACAAGGGGAGCTAGACAATGGCAAGGGACATGGAGAGTTGGTAGGCCGAGACCACTTGACAGGAGTGTCTTGATTGCATTCATCAAGATAGGGGTGAATCATCAGGGGCAGATAGTTGAGGCCATGGGCGTGATGGGGAGTATCCTAGGCCATGGGATAGAGGATATCTCAGAGGTTGCTACATATTCAGACTCTCATTGGGATGAGGGTGAAGTGATTTCGACAATTACCAATAGGGCACACCAGCAGTTAGTGGGGATTTGAAGTGATGAAATTCCAAATTTGACATGGGATCCAGGAGTCCATTTGGTCAATTGTTTGTTTCATCTTATGAGAATCCAAGAGTGGAGGGTCCAGTATGAATACTTTGAGCAGACAGACATGATCAAAGTAGAGTAGCATAGACATGATGGTCCCTATCAGAGACTAGCATGGGACCCTGGGATTACAGGACCGGACATTTCATTGACTAATGGAGAAGAGAGGACGTTTGTAGGGGGGAGTCACTTTGATTTTTCATTGAGTTTAAGTATTGGGGAGAGCATGTCACTAACTGGTGATTCGTTGAGGTCTTGTAGTACCTCACTATGTCAGCATCATGTTCAGTTAGTGGGGGTCGTGTTGAGTTTGGTATGGTTTGGTAGGATAGACCCATTTCGGGTTGAGGCCATGTGTTATTTGTAGGAGACTCATGGCATTGATATGTTACAGAACTATACTCCACAGGGAATTGTAGTTGACATTCTGATATGGGATCTAGGGATTGGAGTGCTTGGTAGTTCAACGTTTGATGGAGTTGAGTTTTGAGTAGAGTGGTTCCTTAGGGAGTTGACTGAGATTCCTCGACCATTGATCATTCTACTCATCAGGAGCATGTGGGTGTCATGTGTGGAGAGCACTTGGAGATATCACATCTTGAGGGGAGTCTACCTTGTGTCACACAAGTGGATATGGGACCCTGATATAATATGTAGTTTGATTCAGTTATTGCTTGAGGACAAGCAATATTTCGGCAGGGACGTCTATAATGTCCCCATTTTGGGACATTATAACTTTATAGACTGCTATGCCTACCAGAGTAGCCAGATAGGGTCGACAGAGAGTTCGAGAGATATTGAGGGGTTTTATTGGGCCCAAATTGCATCATGCATCATCAGGATCCATTCTGCATAGATTGGTTTTGGTTTCGTTGCATTCCAATGATTTTTGTAATTTTGAGTTATTATGGGTCATATCTTAATTAATTTCACTAAGAAGGTCATAATGGGAATATTACTTGGAGAAACCTCTTAGTGTAATAGCTCGTCAGAATTGGGAAGAAGAGCACTACGAGATAAGATGATGAGAAGTGACTTTTAGTGGTCGGAGAAGCCATACGGATGGATAAATCACTTTTTAGAGGTAAAATGATTAATTAATTAATTAAGTGATTTAATCAAGGAATAATAAAATAAAGTAAAATTCACTTGGAGGTAAAAGGTCAACAACAAATTAGGGTTTCAGTAGTGAATTTGGGTTTTGGAAATCTATAAGAGAAGAGTCAGTGAAATAATTCATCATTATGCAGATTATGACTTGTCATTGAGGAGGAGAGGCGCATCTCATGAGAGATAATTCAATGGATTCCAGGAGGAAGACACCAGTTGGCTAATTTCGGTGTTGAGAGACACACCCTAGTCACCGGGGAGATCATTGAGGTCTTCCATCATTCTTCAGCAGCAGTTACACAGTGTTCAATAGCAAGGGCACACTCATCCAGAGTGAGGGCGCAGCTTCTGAGAGGGTTTTTAGTCGAATTATCCCATCTAGGGAGAATTCCGATATTTCCCTTCAATCCATTTGAGAGGAAGGAAAGGCGCATCTTTTTCCTAGTTCCTCATCAGATTCCTATGGAGAAATCAACTGGGGCACATTTTCCAGACTTGGATGTGCGACACTTTTGGCAGATACGTTTGGGGTTCCAGAGAGAGCATCAGGCCGTATTCATGGAAACCCTTTCGACCCATTTCCAAGTAGACCAAGGCGGTCATTTTGAGACACATCTCGTCCGATTCCGATGGTGGAATCACTAGGACACATTTTTCTAGATAAAGAGGGACGCATTCCCCCAGGGGGATCCATCTGGGGTCCAAACTCATCAGTAGAAGGGTCTGAAATTTACCTGTACCGAGGACTAGAGAAGGGTGCATCATTTGGGATAGTTTCCAAGCCATTTCGATAAGTACAACTCCCAGGGTGAACTTTCCAGACTTCCAACAGTTACAGTCAGAGCTGCCATAGTCCCAGCGCATCCATTGATTTCGCAGTGCTCCCATATTCTGGGTATTATCTTTTAGCTGCTTATTTGTATTCCGGCTAAGATCCTTTGTCTGTTGATATAGTCGAGTATTGTCAGTTTATTCAGCTGCATTCGTCCATTTTTTAATCCACAGAGATATCATAATATAAACTTTGCAGTCCTTTGTCACATTTGTTATTTGTATGATCATTTATATGTTGTAAATGATTAATCCTACACACACATTAGCAGCTTTTCCAAGACTAGCCAATTCAAGAACATTACAGTGGTATCAGAGTTGGTTTTCCTGCCAGCCAAAGGGGAAAATCAGATAAGGATCTAGATACATCATTACCAGCGAGTGGATTGACAGGAGCACAGACGGAGCCTACACCTATTAGATGCAGGGAGTGATGCTACAGTTGAAAATTTCCTTGGAAGCAAAATCACAGATGTAGGGGTAAAGGGAAGGTGCACATTGTTGAGGTGCACTATGACTGTGAGGATGAGGATATGCATGTGAATGCAACCATAGATGCCTATTTCGAGTAGTCTTATAAGGCTAGTGACTCTTGCGCATTTGAGGGACAATTGTATGGATAGGATGATAGCGCATATCCTTCATCTTGCCCATCAGGTAATGTTGAGGATTCAACACTTCAGCATAGTGGTGACACTTGTGAGGATTCATATGTGTTGGCACTTAGACATGATGAGATTAGTAGGTTGGATGACCTACCGGTGGGTGTAGACATGGATTCCAAAAAGTCATGTATGGAAAATGATGATCTTCCTATGATGAGTGAGCCACATTTTTCATCTTCTCAGTCACCTATGCTAGCCACGACACATGAGGATATCAATGGCATTCCTGATATGGTAGAGGAGCCTTGTGTGGGGATTGTACACAAGGAACATATGGATTTGCAGAACCAGGAGAAGAGGTATGGCTTGGAGTTAGTTGACCTTACACATACCTATCAATATGAGGAGAGTGAGTCACCACTCTTGGAGTTTCCACTGATGGACCAGGTTGTGGAGACCGACATCTTGTTGGGACACTTAATCCTAGGATCGATCTGCAGTGATGAGGATGCACTCCTTATTGGACGGGATGACCATAGCACGTGTTTGGACACATCTGTATGGGATCTAGGCACAGACGATATTAGTAGGGTGAGTGCACAGGAGGATACAACTGCCCATACAGGATACAGTGTGATTCAGATAAGGGCCGCAGTTGGTGATGGTGTGCAGTGGCATACAGGAGGACTCGGTAGCACAGGGGATAGTAGGCAGTTCAATGCTTTATATTTTGAGGAGTTTGTTGTTGGGGATTCCATTGTTGACACTAGAAATGAGAGGCATGAGGTAGCACCTCAACATGATTGTGACCAGGAGACATGACACTTGGCAGGACAGTTGAGAGTCAGTGAGGGCATGATCATGGCAACCACTAGATGCATTGATGATACACATGCATTGGTGGCAGGTTATTGTTGGAGGGCCTAGATGGAACATGATAGTTTAGATTGGGGACTTGTCATTGATGACTTCCATACACTCAGGGAGACAGTGATTGTGATGAGGTTTGACTACCAGCAGTTGTTGATGGATAGGGATTACCTATTGGAGGTTAGTGAGATGTATCACAGGGCACTAAGGGAGAAAGAGGTTGAGGTGGAACGAATCACTCATGATTTGGTTTGCACACAGAGATTCTTGGAAGGCACACAGAAAACCCTTCAGGAATCAGAGTCTAGATCAGAGGAGCTCCTTGAGGAAACTAGACAAAAATCCACTACACCTATTTCAACAGAGAGTCAGATATATCCCTTAGCCACATTGCGAGAGGATGTTGGTGGTTTAGCAGTGGAGCACCAATTGAGGGAGGAGAATGAAGAGTACCCAGGATCACTGATGAGTATGGAGAGATATGATCCAGAGATACATGAGGATGTCCATAGGTCACAGGGACCACCCTTCACGAGGGGTGTTGAGACAATTGAGCACACACATACACATTGGGATTACAGAGCCAGGGGAAATTATGAGGACACTTCCATTTTTGTTCCAAGATTGGTTGACCTTCATGTAGACGATGACCCCGTAGTACACCCAGGATCCAGGATGTTGCAGGTGTATACAGGAGATCACATGAGTATGAAGGGGCACACAGTGATGAGTCGTAGTTCACAGAGACATACAGAGTTGTACAATGGGATTTAGGGGGATGCACTGGATTGCAAGGAGGAGATGTATTTAGTAGAGCATGGAGATTCCTCTCCCTTGAAGCAGTATACAGATATGGGAGATCACCTTCACCGTAGCAGCAGTTGCATGAGTGATGATGGATGGAGAATTATTGACCCGTAGTTGGTAGAGGTACCTACCATTGTACCCGATGGTTGGTGTTTAGTCATGAGTATAGGCGATTATTTACCATGGGTGTCGATGGACGATCTTTTGGTTAATTCCTTTGGATTGACCAAAGAATATGATAATTTCCAGTCCTACAGTTGGTTGCAGATATTTATGATAGCCTTTCCTGATACTTTCATCATTGACAACAGCACAGGGGGAGCTAGATAGTGGCAAGGGAGATGGAGAGTTGGTAGGCCAAGACCACTTGACAGTAGTGTTTTGATTGCATTCATCAAGATAGGGGTGAATCATCAGGGGCAGACAATTGAGGACACGAGCGTGATGGGGAGTATCCTAGGCCATGGGACAGAGGATATCTCATAGGTTGCTATGTATTCAAACTCTCATTGGGATGAGGGTAGAGTTCTTTCGACAGTTACCAGTAGGGCACACCAGCAGTTAGTGGGGATTGGAAGTGATGAACTTCCAAATTTTACATGGGATCCGGGAGTCCATTTGGTCAATAGTTTGTTTCATCTTATGAGGATCCAAGAGTGGAGGGTCCATTATGAATACTTTGAGCAGGTAGTCATGATCAAAGTAGAGCAACATCGACATGATGGTCCCTGTCAGAGACTAGCATGGGACCCTGGGATTATAGGACCGAACATTTCATTGACTGAGGGAGAAGAGCGGACATTTGTAGGGGGGAGTCACTTTGATTTTTCATTGAGCTTAAGTATTGGGGAGAGCACGTCATTAACTGGTGATTCATTGAGGTCTTGTAGTACCTCACTATGAAAACAACATGTTTAGTCGGTGGGGGTCGTGTTGAGTTTGGTATGGTTTGGTAGGATAGACCCATTTTGGGTTGAGGCCATGTGTTATTTGTAGGAGACTCATGGCATTGATATGTTATAGAACTATACTCCACAGGGCATTGTAGTTGACATTCTGATATGGGATCCATGGATTGGAGTGGTTGGTATTTCAACTTTTGATAGAGCTGAGTTTCGAGTAGAGTGGTTACTCAGGGAGTTGACTGAGATTCCTCAGCCATTGATCATTCTACTCATCAGGAGCATGTGGGTTTCATGCGTGGAGAGCACTTGGAGATATCACATCTTGAGGGGAGTCTACCTTGTGTCACATAGGTGGATATGGGACTCCGGTATCATATGTAGTTGGATTCAGTTATTTCTTGAGGAAAATCAATATTCCAACAGGGAGGACTGTAATGTCCCCATTTTGGGACATTATAGCTTTACAGATTGCTATGCCTACCAGAGTAGCCAGATAGGGGTGACAGAGAGTTCGGTAGATATTGAGGGGTTTTATTGGGCCCAAATTGCATCGTGCATCATCAGGATCCATTCTGCACAACTTGGTTTTGGTTTCGTTGCATTCCGACTATTTTTCGTAATTTTGAGTTATTATGGGTCATATCTTAATTAATTTCACTAAGAAGGTCATAATCGGCATATTACTTGGAGAAACCTCTTACTGTAATAGCTCATTGGAATCGAGAAGAAGAGAACTACAGGATAAGATGATGAGAAATGACTTTCAGTGGCTGGAGAAGCCATAAGGATGGATAAATAACTTTTTAGAGGTAAAATGATTAACTAATTAAGTGATTTAATCAAGGAATAATAAAATAAAGTAAAAGTCACTTGGAGGGAAAAGGTCAACAACGAATTAGGGTTTCACCAGTGAATTAGGGTTTTGGAAAGCTATAAGAGAAGAGTCAGTGATTTAATTCATCATTATGCAGATTATGACTTGTCATTAAGGAGGAGAGGCACATCTCAGGAGAGATAGTTCGGTGGATTCCAGAAGGAAGACACCAGTTGGTTGATTTCGGTGTTGAGAGACACACCCTAGTCACTAGGGAGATCATTTAGGTCTTCCATCATTCTTCAACAACAGTTACACAGTGTTTAACAACAAGGTTGCTTTCATCCAAAGTGAGGGCACAACTTCTGAGAGGGTTTTTATTCGACTTATCCCATCCAGGGAGAATTCTGAGATTTCCCTCCGACCCATTTGAGAGGAAGGAAATGCGCATCTTTTTCCTGGTTCCTCATCATATTCCGAAGGAGGAATCAACTGGAGCACATTTTCCAGATTTGGACGTGTAACACCTTTGGCAGATACATTTGGGGTTCCAGAGTGAGCATCAAGCCATATTCAGGGAAACCCTTCTGACCCATTTCCCAGTAGACCAAGGTGGTCATTTTGAGACACATCTCGTCCGATTCCGATGGTGGAATCACTAGGATGCATTTTTCTAGAGAAAGAGGGGTGCATTCCCCCAGGGGGATCCATCCGGGGTCCAAAATCACCAGTAGAAGGGTCCGACAAGTCCAATAGTTACTAGTACTAAGGACTAGAGCAGGGTGCATCATTTGGGATAGTTTCCAGGCCATTCCGAGAAGTACACCTCCCAAGGAGAACTTTCTAGACTTCCAACAGTTACAGTCAGAGCTGCCATAGTCCCAGCGCATCCATTGATTTCGCAGTGCTCCCATATTCCGAGTATTATCTTTTAGTTGCTTATTTGTATTCCAGCTAAGATCCTTTGTCTGTTGATCTAGTCGAGTATTGTGAGTTTATTCAGCCGCATTCATCCATTTTGTAATCCACAGAGATATCATAATATAAACTTTGTAGTCCTTTGTCACATTTGTTATTTGTATGATCATTTATATGTTGTAAATGATTAATCCCACAYACACATTAGCAGTGTTTCCTAGACTAGCCAAGTCAGGAACATTACACTTTTCTAGAAGAACTGATGGAATTTTCTTACAATGTCTAGAAAATGAAGATGCAGATAAAATTCTAAAATATCTCCATGATGGGTTAGATGAAGGTAAATTTGTCAAAGAAATCACCACTCAAWTTTTTTTTAGAGATGGTTATTATTGACCTACTCTCCTTGAGGATACTCATGCTTATGTTTGTAAGTGTAGGATATGCTAATTAAGTTTTGGAAGAGAGAAAAAATCATTCATACCGTTGAAACTTGTTTCAATTGATAGGTATTTTGAGCAATGGGAAATTGATATTATTGGAAAAATAAACACACATTCATCAAAGAAACCCTAACTGGTCCATGATTACCTAAGGAATCAAATTATGAGAGGCACATGAATCTAAGATAAAATTATTTAAAAAATGATATTGAAGCATAATACTGATATAAAATGGTGGGGTGGCACTATCCTTTTCTTCAATATAAGGACCAATCATCACCTATGTGGAATAATGTTGTAAATTGATGGTATCATGGATTGTAGAATTGGTTCTTTCCCACTAAGGAATTTTGAAAATTTCTTATGAAAAGAGGGGATCTTGGCAATCTCAGTTAGAGGCATGGGAACTTTAATCTTTCTTAATTCATGAGAGAAATAAAAATAAGCTAAAACTTGAATCTACTAATCTATATTCTTTTATAAATTTTATCCCTAGAAAGGAAAACCTTTTATGGAGATTTGTGTTGTATATACTTAGCATATTTTCCAAAAATCCCAACCTTCCTAGAAGGAATACAATGAATTTTATCCTTTGGTCAAGGATAAACATTCTTTGATTTTGAATATTGACATTATCCCTACACCCAAGGTCATATTTTCAATGCAACTCAACTTGTAAAGAATGTGAAATTGACCTATGTTGAGAGGGAGAAAAATTATATGGTTTCTCACCTCTCAAGAATTGATTCAATGATCAAGATATTCCTTATAATAATATTGATTCAATTGAATGACCTCTTCCTAATCATCCATCTATTTCATGTTGATTTGAGATTCATCTGCTTCAAAAAGTATTTGTTCTTCATCCTCATTATGAAGATATTCTCAACTTGATTATTATTCAAAACAACATTGTTTATTATCGTTGAATGGATGTTTTACCTGAGGCTATTCAAGACTTTTTATCTAGTAAACAATTAATGATTAAAATGTCTTCTCTAAGGTGCTTGATTTTTATTTGAGAAATTTTAGTTTCTTACCCTAGCATTTTGGACACCCTCACCACCTGCATTATTCCCTTCCATTTTAAAATTTTGAGAATTAGAAGATGGAACTTGAGGAGAGATTTTATTTTTTATTTCCTTTTATTAGTGGTTTCACCTTGAGCTTAATTTTCCCAGAAGTTGTCACATTCCCCTCAAAATATACAACACCATTTAACATAATATCAAGGGTCTTGGAAATTCTCTATCTAAGCATCATAGTAAAATTTGGTTCATAGGATCCTAAATACGCTACTTTAGAAACAACTTGTGACGACCTTATATCATCAAGTTTGGACACCCTCACCACCTGCATTATTCCCTTCCATTTTAAAATTTTGAGAATTAGAATATGGAACTTGAGGAGGGATTTCATTTTTTATTTCCTTTTATTAGTGGTTTCACCTTGAGCTTAATTTTCCCAGAAGTTGTCACATTCCCTTCAAAATATACAACATCATTTAACATAATATCAAGGGTCTTGGAAATTCTCTGTCTAAGCATCATAGTAAAATTTGGTTCATAGGATCCTAAATACGCTACTTTAGAAACAACTTGTGAAGGCCTTATATCATCAAGAATATTATTATACATTTTACTAAATATTTTGTTGAAATCAGTTACAAGTTCACCATTCTTTATTTTCATTGAACCAAAGTATGAGAGGAGATACTAATCATGTTTGTTTTCTCCCCATTTACTCATAAAAGTGTTATGTGTTTAGCACACACTTATATGGGGGGTTGAATCAGTATAATAAAATATTTTTCTTATTTAAATTCAATCACCACAATAAAAAAAATCATACATAAGATCTATCAACTACATAATATGGAACACAAGATTTACATGGAAAACTTTTCGGGAGAAAAACAAAAAAAAAATTATTTATAACTTTTTGTAGGCACCAACCTACTAGAGACACCAATCCCCACTAATAAACATCCTTGTAGGCACCAACCTACTCTTATAAATATTCGTAGGAACTAACCTATTGGAGACACCAATCCCCACCGCTAAGCACCAACTTAGTAAGAGACACCAATCTCTTCATTTGAGCAACACCAACCCTCAATTACAACTCTCGCTTTATTGAATATAACTTCTTTAAATGATCATTTTTATTTCTGTCTCCATTCTGCTCGCACCTTTTTCACATCCATATTTATTCTTGAGAAGCTCCTCTTTATATAGGATGATATTGTTTTTCCGCTCACTCATATTTCCCTCCAATTCTTTTTGAATTTATATCTATTGGAGACCCTTCATGGAGAGTTGTGTCTATTTGAAAATACATGTCGATTCTTAATTAAACAATTAATTTTTTTATTCCCCAAAGCTGCCTTATCTCCTAGAATCAAGGAATGAGTGCTCTTCCTCCTATAAAATAGGATTTTACCTAAGATAAAAGTGGAATTTACCAATGAGCCCGTGGTTTTGAAAACCCATGGTATTTTCACATGGTATTGCATGTAGAAGAGAGATAATTATGCATGTACCAAACATAATCAACATCATCATGCCAAGTCATGAACATGTGGGTTAACCCTCTCTACATATTTTTATTAAAATAATAAATATATGTTGATTCAATCCAACACTTGGTTAACTCTTGTATATCACAACCTTTATATTTATCACTGCCTGTGTATTGTTTCCTTTGACATCAATGACAATATTTCTAACATTATGGAATCCTATCCAAATATTAATATAATTGAAAGTTAAACTCAACCATTTTCTTGCATCTCCTCCAAGACAATGACAAAATATTCTCAAGAAGACTCCATCTTCCTCTATTGCAAAATTATCARTACAATCTAGAAATAAGCCATGTGATATTTGGCTATCACTTAACTATCCCCATTGAAATTAGATAGTACTTTAAGATAATTATAGGGTATATCATTAATATTAGATGGCAAATGAACAACCCTATACATATGTTTGAACCATGGGTTAGGTGGAGGTGGAGGTGGATAAGTTGGGTTTCATCCTCCCTAGTTTGGATTAATTATTACTAGCTATTTCTAGTATGGATGGTGTGATAATATATTTATCTTCTTGACATATATACTTTTGAATAGGATATTTAGGGAGACAAGGAGATGTCAGTTCACCACAGTCATAAAAAGAAAAACCAAATGAATACAAATCAACTAATGGTTTAGATTTATTATTTGAAGGCTCACTAAATGTTTTACGAGGAGTTTTGAAAAGAATTAAATACAAAATATTCAAGGCCTAAAATATGTTTCCTTTGAGATGAAGGATTACCTAAAGAAGAAGAACCAACTTACCTTATTTTATTATCTTATGAAAATAATTTTTCTAGACTTGAGTAGGAGGAATAAATTCTTTATTTTAATGAGACTTGGTGTGTCTCCTTTGACCTTCCAACTTGATTAAATGGAGTTCCTTGGTGAAAATTGCCTTCTAAATATATTATTTTAGGAGTCAAATTGATTTTTAGCTTCACTCTTGTTCACCTTCAAGATAACAAATTAATCTTTTGTTATTTTTCTAGGGGAAATATCCCCAGCAATGGCACCAATTGGGATGCTATATCCTAAGATATTCTTGGAATAATAATTATGCTAAGCATCCAATGGAGGTTACAAACATCCCTTCTCTAAGGTAAATTGGGAGAGTCTAATAGCCAAACATTAAATAATTTTTAAGGTCTAAAATGGGCACCCTAAGGAAAATAATAAAATTTATAATAGTTAAAATAATAAAATAAGAATTGTTAATTTTCAAAGGGAAATAAAGAAAACTAAAAAATTTATCGTATTTTTTACTTATCTCCTTATATGTTTACCAAAATTTCAAGTGTAACAATTTAACGTCCCCCAACTTAATTGAGGAACATTATTACGCATAATACACATAAATTAAAAAAGCATTCTTGCTAATTCTTTTCCTGTAGCTTACCAGCCACAATTTATACACATAATTAACTAGACTTTGATACCCATTGTTAGTACCAGGTTTAACCTAGTCACTAATACGCGTACCAATCAATATCATGAGGCCAAATCTAAGTAGAATAGATGCCAAAAGCAATCTTGCAGAACTCATAGATCAAGAGAAGTCAACCAACGCTCAAGCACCTTGAAGGGATCATAGGAAAATCAAGCCCTAAGGGCCTAAGGCCAAGTGTTGAGAGTCTGGGCGCTTATTGTGAGCTTATAAGAGAGATAATCACACTCAAAACAAGATTAAACGATTTTAAAACACTTATGAAATAATAATACCAGGGCCTAAAGTCCGAGCACTAGTGAAAACGTGGGCCTGATCATCCGATGACTACAAGTGAGCCTGATCTACGGTAGATAATGCATGTCGCATGGGAAAAGAGCATGGAAGTTAGCACACGCTTGGGGTGTGATGCTGGCTTTTAGAGCCATGTTTTTAAATATGGATGGTGTTCCATGACAGGATTACGGAAGACAAAACCACTCCCATAGGGTCACGATAGTAGTATTCAAATTTTGTTAGGTTTATTGTTCGCCTACTCAACACATATATTCCCGTCCACTCATGATCGCATGGATTTGATTCAACATTCCACTTGGACATCAAGGAAGCCAGGGACAACCTAGCACACCAACAAGACACTTTTTGAACCCATTAAAGACATTCACCTGTATAGAGGGAGCCCATTGGGACTCTAGTCACCACATCAAACTCATCTACATGTAGGTCGAGCCCAAAAGACACTTAAACATTGACATGGAGAAATATGAAACTGCCATGTGTCCATGGGTCCATGATGATGTCATCACGACATCATACCAATTTCACGTGTTTTCCCTAGTTTTCAAAAAAAGCACCAAACCATTGGGAAAGTGACACGTGTTTACAACAAAGGCATGGGAAGGAATATATCGAGTGGGTGGGGGACTCACTGAAAATCGACCAAACTAGTTGGAAAAGATGTCTAGCATCAAGTTCGCATCCTTTCACTAATCATCATATCAATACCTGCAACTCAAAGAGGAAAACAATCATTGCCTTGACATGCCCACTTATGAGAGCCCCAGATCTCAATAGACCAGGCCAGATGTGACGAGTCACTTCACCCCATAAGTTTCCTTCACCATGCACATGTCAAGCTCTTATATGAGAAATCCCAAGGAATAGGAGAAAACCAATCTATGAATAGCCTAGTATTTGTAAGAAATCTATTTTGATGCCCAGTGTCATGGATGATGGCCCACCTGCACAATATCTCCCAAAACGGGAGGATTATCAACCATATTGGATACAAATGTCTTCATAACATGTCCAGTATCTTGTGAAGGAAGGAATGTCTCTCTCCAGTATCATTAGTTTGACATGGAATTTAGAGGGATATTCGGTAGTCTTACATAAGATGCAGTTGTATCAATTGACCAACAAGTTGCAAGAGCTCAAAAACAAATATTCAAAGCGATGGTCAATGATACTTTTCATTGATGAGTAGTGGGGGATGATAGGAATATGTTGGATGTTCTTCCAGCTAGCCATGGACCCAAATCATTCCATGGTTGAGTAGGTTTTTCTCTACAGGAACAAATCCAATTAATCCATTCAAGGAGAATCACTTAAAGACTCAAATGTATGAAGAAAACACGCCTCTCAATAGTTTCAGCATTCCATCTTTGGTGGTAAAAATATATTTTTACCTCGCGAAATATGGAAAAATTAGTTGGAATGATGGAGTCGATTAAGAAACCAGAGGAAGTATCAAGATTCTAACAAGCAATATCCATCTCCAAGAAGCAGTATTGGTCTAAATAGATGGTTTTCCTACAAATGAAGATCCTATAAAGTAAGGCAAGGAGCTCATTTTTTGGTTCAAAACTTTGGGGAATTTAATAATTTCTTATAACCAAAGTTGTTTGATTAAGATCCTCTCAGGCATAGATAGATTTTTAAGACAATAGGCTTCAAGAGATTCATCCTGTGCATTATGTTTCAGTTTTTTCTTCTTTTTTTGCATGTGTTCTTGTAAAGTCGCCATCTCATTTTTACCTCGTGTATCGGATCCCCATTAATAAAATCTCAAGTAGCAAGTTGTATATCATGTTCAGTGTAATTGTGTGTTGTATTCTTATGATATTGAAGTGATTTCTTCTTAACAATGACCACGTCTTGTCATTTCTCCTTATGTTTAATGATGTGTAGAGGGTACCTCCATGGATTTAAATGTTTGAAGATGTCTACTATTTGATGTGTTTTTTAATGATCTAGTGCATTTGTTAGAACTACTAAATTATTACTTTCTCAACACATTATTATTTTCCATAAGCTATGAGATTCATTCTTAACAATGCCTCACATGTTTATCATGTATTTCTTCTAAATCCATCACTTCACCCATATTCAAACTTAATTGTCTAAAACACTCATGGAAAAATGCCTCTTGAGGATGAAATTTTTAGTATATGGGCTGATATTGTTTGAGGGTCAAGAGTTTTGTAAGAGAGAGATGAAAAAATATCCATGTTTTTTCATAGTTTTTGTATTGCAAGCATGGATTTAAGGCTCACCTCAAGTGTTGTCTCTTGGGATGCCTCAGAATCATTCCACTAACATCCCAGAAAATCTCGAGGGATAACATCTGAAATGGCGTCATTGTCGGGGATGGAATTTGAAGATATTTTTCTCCAGGGATACGACATTACAAGATCTGATACTCGAAGGTGAACAAGTTTTAGGCACCTGACTGTTGATTATTTCACCTGGCGACTCCACAATGCAAAGATTTGGATTCTAATAGAAGATACACTAGAAATAACCCATATCCTGAGCGTACTCCAATATACTAAAATCTAGAGAATATTGTGACCTGGAGAAACCTCATAGAACGTCACATTGCTTCATCTTTAGGTAACCCTAATTTAGAAACATGTCCTTATGTTGTTCGTAGAGGTAGAGAATCTTTAGAATTTATTTATATACATTTTTATTCATGTTTTGCTTCCAAGATACCTATTGAACACCTAATAGATCTACATAATTCACCGTTAGGATTCTATCAAGAGGTGAGATCTTCCCTTAAACCCTTTCTGAAAAACCATGTTAATCCTCCATCCATTGAAGCCCATAATTGTATCCTGCATAATTTAATGGCCAACTTTGGAGGAGGAAGAGATGGGGGGAATTAACCTCCCCCACCACCTTTAAACCCTTGGGTAACTGCTATATTTTTCCCTTTAAACCTCCTTGTAAATTTCCATGACCTCCCTGAGAATTATTTGAAGCTCTTGCCCAGGTATAATGGTGACCCAACTCAATTTCCTGAAGAACACTTAGCAGACTTCCAGGACTTCACTGACAACCTGTTTGTGGAGCATGATGATATCTTCATGAGGTTTTTTATTCAGAACTTGGAGGGATATGTCCTGAAATGGGTCAGAGAGATTCTTATAGCCTCAATAGATAGATGGAAAACTCTTGAGTATGCATTTATGAAACAATGGGGAGAGAAGAGAGATATCCTATATTACTTGACCGAATTTGGCTCACTCAAGAAGAGAGAAAATGATCCCGTAGTTGACTTCAATAGAAGATTCAACAAGGTGTACAAAAATATCTCTAGAGATATAAACCCTTTGCAACAAGTAGCTAAGGTCATATCAGATGGGGATTTTGATGCAAAATTTTCCATGGTATTAAGGGAAAGAAGAGCTCCAACTCTATTGGTAACGCAAGATGATGAAACAGAAATTGAACGGAATATGATTGCATCAGAAAAAATGAATCAAAAAATAGATCAGATAGAAAGAAAAAATACCAAAGAAGACTATGGTCCTTCAGATCCAGTCAAATATTCTCATGAATCCCAAAGGGATGAGATGTCTAGATTGATCAGAAATTTGACAAACAAGATATCTAGATTTGAATTAGAGAATGATAATGCCAACAAATCCCCTCAAGAAGGAGGGATAAGGAACCCTAACCAGTTATGAAGGCCTTTTAATCCTCAATTCATGAGGAGAGAAATAAAGAATTAGGAACAACCCATCCAACCTCCTGTAAGAAATAATAATGAAAATAACATGGTAGAGGAAGAAATAGATGAAGAATATGTTGAGAATCTGGAAGAAATACACATGTTACAATGGGAAACCAATGTCATGCATCTAACCCAATATGATTATGAAGACTCCCTTAACAGTAGGAACCAAACTCCCAAAGGTGAATCAAACAAATAAGGATTTTCCTTTGTTCGGGATATGATGTTTGTTGCTGCTCTACAAGCTGAGATGCATAAAAAATATGACCTCAGACCTAGGTAAAAGGAAGCTAACCAATATAGTCATCCCCAACTTAAAAATCTTAGCCGAAGTCTCTCTATGGATAAATTCAAAGAACTAAATAATACTCCCAAGACTAAAGAAGTTGGTGAGCCTTCAAGGATAGAAAGGGAGGTCAAGGAACTTGAGGAGTCATTTCCACCTTTCAACACTGAAAAGAAACTATCCAAGATCAATATTATTGTCCCACTAATGGAGCTAGCTAGAAATCCTTCATATCATGAGAAAATTGAGAAAGTGATACAAGCAAAAGGTTCAACAAGTCCTCCCGATACTGTGAATTTACAAGATGAATATTCCCCTACCATAGTCTTTGGTCCTCACATAGATGACAAAGATGAGGTGGTTGCACCTTTTTACGTGACATTAAATATCCATGAAAAGGTGTTGCATAATTGTATGCTTGACTCTGGAGCCTCACAAAATCTTATGCCCAAGGTAGGTATGGAAAAACTGGGGTTGGAAATAACTATATCATATCATGATTTGTATTTTTTTGATGCCAGAAAAGTAAAATGTTATGGGTTGATCAAAGATATGGTAGTCACCTTGGCTCAACTTCTTGCTAAAAGCATAATGATGGATGTATCGGTGGTTGATGTTTCTGTTAACTATGGGATGTTGTTATTTAGAACATGGGCAAGAAAGTTGGGTGGTACAATATAGATGGACATTATCTATGTTACTGTACCGATTTTTTGAGGAGAGAACATGAGATTATACATAGAAACTATTTTTTCTTATGTGGTTAGTGACCAAAACAATCATGCAAATCATCCTATATATATGTTTTTGATGAATATATTGGTTGTTTCATCCTCACAGTAAATGAAGAATACAAGGAATCCCCAATACTCACAACTCCTCCAATCAGCCTTGCTAAAGAAATAGGTGGTATGTGGAAAATTAATTTTGATCGTGCATATTCAAAAGAGGGAGTAGGATTTGGTGTGGTCCTCATTTCCCCCAGCAAGAAAGAGATTCATTTTTCCTACAATTTGGAGTTTGATGCCACTAATATTGTACATGAGTATGAGGCCTTGATTCTAGTCCTAGATGCAACAATTGAAATAAAGATCAGTGAGTTGGTGGTCTTTGGAGACTCGAAATTTGTGGTGCAACAAATTAAATGTTACTATCAGAAAAGGCATCCCGGGATGAGGGAATACAAAAATCATGTATGGGATTTAATTGACAATTTTTATAAAGATTTTAATATTATTATTATCTCAAGAGAATTTAATCAACGGGCCAATTCCTTAGCAATAGAAGCTAGTACCTTTAAAATCCCTTCTATCCCTTGAATGAGATATGAGATTGAGATGAGGTACAAACCTTCTATCCCTAATAACATCAAGTACTAGAAAGTGTTTGAGGATGACTAACAAATCAAAAATTTCATGGAGGTCATTGAGGAATTTTCAAATATCCATGTGGATTAAGATGACAAAGAAGATGGTGAGCGCATGACTGAAAAATAAATTCAAATGACCTCTAATTTTAGCGAATACATGGATGGGCATAAATTCCTTCAACTCAAAAATAATTTTATTCCTAAAGGACTAGTGCCCTTGGAGCAAATTTTTGATAGAAATTATGTACCTATAAAGCCAACAGTCCTCCCTAAATATGACAACTCTGAAGAATGCAACATTGGAGCAGAGAGAGAGGCCAAACTCATCAAGTTTTCCAAGGGAGTTTCTTCGAAGTGCAAGGAAAAATATTACAATCATTTAAGGAATACATGGATGTCTTTGTATGGAAGCATGAATACATGAAGACATATAATACAAGAATAATACAACATAAAATACCACTCAAACCTGGTACCAAGCCCTTTAGGAAGAATCTAAGGTAGGTAAACCCACTATTGTTTCCTACCATCGAGAAGGAGGCGAGAAAATTACTTGATTCCTGTATCATTATTCTCCTCAGATATTTTGAATGGGTGGAAAATCTAGTCCTTGTCAGAAAGAAAAGTGGAGAGATAAGGCTTTGTGTGGACTTAAAAAATCTGAATAAATGCTCACTAAAGGATAATTACCCTCTGCCAAAGATGGATCACATGCTTCAAAAAGTAGTGGGACAAAATAGGATCTCCATGATGGATGGTTTCTCAGGCTATAACCAGGTAGCAATGCATCCTAATGACAAGGAAAAGACAAACTTTACAACCCCATGGGGGACCTTCGTGTATGCCCTTTGGTTTGTAAATGCAGGAGCCACGTTCCAATGAGCTATGGATATAGACTTTTTGGGAGAGAAATATAGATTCATTGTCATATATCTTGATGACATGAATGTCTTATCTAAGACAAATGAGGATCACATCAGGCATTTGAGACAGACCTTTGTGAGACATTGAACCCAAAAAAGTCTTATTTTTCCATGACAAAAGGGAAACTCCTAGGTCATATTATGTTGAAGGAAGGCGTGAAGATAGATCCTTAAAGAGTGGGGAAAATTAAATTGATTTCTCTTCCCATAAAAAAAAAGATTCAATCCTTCCTAGATAGGATTAACTTTCTCAAGATATTTGTGACAATTGTTTTTGAGATGGTAAGGAATATCACTAACATGTTGAAGAAAAATCAGGAAGAAAAATGAACAATTGAATCTAAAGAATATCTCTAGCAAATCAAGGAGGCCTTGGGAGAATCACCAGTGTTAGTTATCCCAAACTATGACAAAATGTTCCTTGTTTTTTCTTTTTCTTCAAAGCATACTATATATTTTTTACTATTACAAAACAATAAAGAAAACCAAGAGAACCCCATAGCATTTTTCAGCAAATCTTTAAGATATGTTGAGATGAGGTACAGTAACTTGGAGAAACAAGCATATGCCCTATTCAAGGCATTGAAAGCTTTCAAAGATTATATATTGCACTCAAAACCATTTTCAGTTGTACCTTCCAGTGCAATAAAGTATATTCTTACTCAACCTGGTAGTGAAGGAAGAAGAGGTAAATGGATTGCCAAGATCCAAGAGTATGATTTGGAAATCAAACCCACCAAGTTGATAAAGGGACAAGGACTAGCTAAACTTCTAGATGAATCAAATTGTAAAGCTCTTGATATAAATTTTGTATTCAACAAACATCATGTAAATAGAGAAAGAAGAAGATGAAACACAAGAACCATCTTCAAAGGTGAGTCCTAAATTTGTTGAGTTTGATTGGTATAAAGATGTAATTTTCTATCTACAAAATTTAAGTTGCTTGCTAGCATGGGACAAAGCTAGGGCCAGATCAATCAAACTCAAGGTTGTGAAGTACTGTATTTTGAAAGGATCTAGGAGGAATATTGTTGAATTTCCTTACTGGAGAAGAAACTGAGGGAATTATCAATGAGTTTCACAAATGGATATGTGGAGGTTACTATGCTTGGAGAGCCATTGCGTATAATATCCACAAGGTTGGTTATTATTGGACCTCATTGTTTTCTGATGTAAATTGCATGGTTAGATCCTGTGTAGAATGTCAAGTGTTTATAGGAAAGAAAATGTTGCAGCCTCTTCCACTAAGACCTGCAAAAGCAAAGACAACCTTACAACAATGGGGATTAGATTTCATTAGTGAAATAAATCCAAATTCAAGAGGGAAACACAAATGAATCCCGACCGCCAAATATTACTTCACCAAATGGGCAAAAGTTATCCCCACTTGAGAAAAAACTGATACAGTTATTATCAAGTTCCTTGAAGATAATACTTTGGCAAGCTTTGGATGTCCTAGAAAGATCATAATTGAAAATGCCCAAGCCTTCAAATCTTCCAAGATCATGCATTCTTTTAAGGGCTACAACATAGATCTTGGAAAATCCACTTCCTATTACCCATAGAGAAATGGCTTTGTTGAGTCATGTAATAAGAACCTCATCAAGATCATCAAGAACATGTTGTCTCAAAACAAGAAAGTGTGGGATTCTCATTTAAAGTATGTGGTATGGGAAGACAGAGTAAAAATCAAATGGTATATTGGAACGTCCCCTTTTCAGTTGGTGTATGGGATAGAAGCCATTTTACCATCTAAGTTAGTCTTCCTGTGATGAATTTGTTGCAAGATGAAGAGGAAGAGTCAAATGATATGCAAAGGAGAATCAACTAACTAATTGAATTCCAAAAAGTAAAAGAACAAGTATAATTGAAATCCCAAGCGCATTACGCGAGAATGCAATAAATTTTTGACAATATGACCAAGGAAAGAAGCTTCATGATATGATACCCAGTTTTAAAGTGGGAAGCCAGAAGACAAGCAAAGGGGAAACATGGGAAATTCGACAATCTCTGGCTTGGACCCTTCTAGATTATTGCGGCACAATACAACAACACATATGAATTGGCACAACTAGATAGAGAGTTTTTTTGGTCTCCTGTAAATGGGAGGTTCCTCAATCACTTCTTACAGTACTGAATGCTCCAAATTTTTCTACCTTGTACATAAACAAATATTTTTCCATTCTTGTTTATGTATTTTCAATTTTATTTCATTCACCATTTATTACGCAAGCAATATCTAGGGTTCTAACACTGTAAGTTGTTGAGCGTTCTGTTTCACCAATCAAATTAATTTTCAGGTGCACTGGGGGGCTTTAGTTCAATGCAAAATCCATATCCCAAAAGGAGAAGGAACTTGTTTTACAGTTCTCAACAGACCACAGGGGTATGTTTTCCCCAGTGGAGCTGATGTTAGTACTAGGTTTAACGTAGTCACTGATATGTGTATCAATTAAGATCATGAGGCCAAATCTTAGCAGAATAGATGTTGAAGGAGATATTACAGAACTCATAGATCGATATAATTCAACCAACACTCAAGCACCCTAAAGGAATCACAAGAAAATCAAGCCCTAAGGGCACAAGGCCAATTTTCTAGAACCTAGGTGTTTATCGGGAGCTTATAAGAGGGATAATAGCGCTAAAACTAGGCTTAAATCCTTTTAAAACAAGTATTATATCATAATAATAGGGCTTAAAGTCTATGTTCTAATGAGGAAAAAGGATCAATCATTCAATGGCTGCAAGTGAGCCTGATTTACGATGGATAATGCATGTCGCATGAGAAAAGAGCACGGAAGTTAGCATGCGCTTGGGGTGCGAAGGTGGTTTTTAGAGCCACACGTTGAAAGATGGATGGTGTCGCATGAAATCATTATGGAAGGAAAACCACTCCCATAGGGTTGTGAGAGTGGTATTCTAGATTTTTCAAGTTGGTTGTCCGCCTACTTAGAACACATACACCCATCTACTTAGTGTCGCATGGATCTGACTCAACAATCCACCTGGACATCGGAAAATCCAGGGAAAACCTAGCTCGTCAACAAGACACATTTTGAGACTGTTAAAGAAAGACACCTATAAAAAGAGAGCCCATTGGGACTCTGGTCGCCATATCAAACTCAGCTACACGTAGGCCAAACCTAGAAGACACTTCATCATTGACATGGACCAATAGTTAGCTGCCACATGTCCACAGGTCCATGATGACGTCATCCAAATTTCATGTATTTTCCCAAGTTTTCAAAAAAAGCACCAAACCATTGGGAAAGTGATGCATGTTTCAAACAAAGGCATGAGGAGGAATATCTCAAGTGAGTAAAGGATTCACCGACAACCTACCAAATAAGTTGGAAAATATGTCGCACATAACAAGATATCTAGCATCATGTTCACATCCTTTCACTAATCATCATATCAATGTCTGCATATGATAGAGAACAATAATCATTTCCTCAACATGCCCACTCATGCAAGCCATATATCTCAACATATCAGGCTAGGTGTAACGAATCACTTCATCCCATCAGTTACCTTCACCAGGCACGCTCCAATATCTTATATGAGAAATCCCAAGGATCGAGAGAAAACCAATATACACATAGTCTAGTATTTGCAAGAGATCTATTATGATGCCCGATTTCATGGATGATGACCCACCTACACAATCTCTCCCCTTAAGGGAGGATTATCATCTATCTTGGATACATATGTCTGTCGAATGTGTTCAGCGTCTTGCAAAGGAAGGAACATCCCTCTCTGGTATCATTAGTTTGACATGGAAAGTAGAGGGACATTTGGTAGTATGCCATAAGATGTAGTTTTATCAATTGAACAACAAGCTATAGGAGCCCGAAACAAAATATTTGAAGGGATGGTCAATGATACTATGTATTGATGAGTGGTGGGGGATGAGAGGAAGATGTTGGATGTTCTTCCAGCCAGCCATGGTCCCAAATCATTCCATGGTTGAGTAAGTCCCACTCTGCAGGCATAGATCCAATTGAATCATTCAAGGAAACTCACTTAAAGATTCAATTGGACGAAGAGAACACACCTCTCAACAGTGTCACCATGCCAACTTTGGGGGTAAAAATCTATTTTTACCCCATAAAATCCAGAAAAATATGTTGGAAATCTAGAGTCAGTTAACAAACCAGAGGTAGTATAGAGATTTTGAAAAGCGGTATCTATCTCCAAGAAGCATTAAATTTGGTCTAAACATATGGTTTTCCTACAGAGTAAGAACATATAAAGTAAGGAGAGGAGCTCATTTTCCAAATTGGCACTTTGGGGAATTTAATAGTTTCTTATAACCAAAGTTGTTTGATCAATATCCCCTCCCATACATACATATTTTTAAGGGATCGGGCTTCAAGATATTCATCCCATGTGTTATGTTTCAGTCTATTCTTCTTTTTTTTCATTTTTTTTTGTAAATCTTCCCTCTCATTTTGGCCTCTTGTATCGGATCCCCATTAATAAAATCTCAAGCAACAAGTTATATAGCATGTTCAATGTAACTATGTGTTGTATGCTTATGATATTGAAGTGATTTCCTCTTAACAATGATCACTTCTTGTCATTTCTCCTTATGTTTAATGATGTGCAGAGGGTACCTCTATGTATTTAAATTTTTGAAGATGTTTACTTTTTGACGTGTGTTTTAATGATCGAGTGCATTTGTTAGAATTGTTGAATTCTCAATTGCTCAACACGTTATTATTTTCCATAATCTATGAGATTCATTCTTAACAATGCCTCACATGTTTATCATGTATTTTTTCTAAATACATCACTTTGTTGGGTTGTTATATTATTTGCAGTGAAAGTCTAGTCGAGGTGGATCAACTGGCAGTCGAAGTCGAAGTTCGAGGTGGTTCAACTAGGTAAAGACGAAGTCGAAGACATCCACAGCAAGTCAAACATCGAGGTGGTTTGAACGGGTAAAGTCAAAGTCGAATACATCGAAAAAAATTCTAAGAGGTCAACCGACAAGAGGTCGACATGTGGGTGTGTGCTAATTGATTGAATACCAAATGATGAACGACTAGTAGTCGACTAGTAATCCGACTTGGTAGTTAACTGTAACAGAATCCCAAGATTCACAGGATTTGTATCCAATGATCTGTGTAGATATGTAACCATTTTTGGCCACCTTTTATTTATGTTTTCTCCTACTGTAAATCCTATAAAGAAGGAATATTGTAATGTTGTAAAGGTTAATCAAACTAATGGCTAATATCCAATATAGATAGAATCGTAGATTTTGATGGTCATGTAAATGTAAGTCGAATTGGCTACAGTGTTGTTCTTGTGTAAAGAAAGAAGGTATGATGTCAATTTTGTCTTAGGTGTGGAACAAGGTTATACATGTAACCTTTTATTCTGAATGAATAATAAAACAAGATATCAGAATGATCAAGGAATGTTGGTTTTCCCGATATGGGTTTCCAGGGTAAAATCTCTGTGTACTGTGTGTTTTCTTTGTCATTTACTATCTTGTTTAAATCTTCCTTCCTCTCTTCTGCTAGGTTTAGCATGGAAGTGTTCCTCATTTCATAACATGTGGTATTAGAGCTTGATTTAGCAACCTTGGATATGAGCTAAACCCTAGGTTTAGTAAGAGTTGTAAGTCAGAAATATTTAAAGATTGCGCTAAAGAATGGCAAGCAACTTGAGAATAGAGATCGAAAAATTCAGTGGCTAGAATTTTGAGCTTTGGAAGTCTTGAGACCTAAGTCTTCACCCTGCCCCTCCTCTCCCATTTCCCTATACCTCCATAAAAAATCATTCATTTTCTGATTGGTTAAGTTGGCTCCCCCTTACTAAATGAATCAGTTTTTTATCATTACCTTTCTTGATTGATTATTTGCACCATGTTTTTGTTTTCTTGAAGGATAATTACATGTCATGGTTTGGGTTGAAGTACTTGTCATCAAATTTTCCATTGGTTGAGCTCATACCAGGTATCGACAACAGTAGTTATCATCACCACATGGAGTGATTTTACAAACTCCAAAATAGAAATGAATGTTGATGGCCAAGTGCCAATTCGTAGGTGTAATTCGATCCTTCATCCGGTAGCACGAATTTACATATCAAGCTAATCTGGACCTTCATCCGACACTTAATACGGAACTCAGAGCACAGTGAGGTTGTTGGTTAGAATATCCGCGAGCCTTCTCTGGAAAATATCAAATGTGGGTTTTTTTTCTATTAGAACCATCTTTATTTGAGTCCTATCAGGATTTTGTTTGAGCAGTTAAAAAAATAGAAGATTTGGTGGCAGATTGTCTAGCATTAAAAGGTTTAGACTTTTTAAGAATTCCTTCAAATCAAGAACAGGTGGAAAGAATGAATCAGCAGAATGTTAGAATGAAGCAAGAAATCCATGAGATACAACAAAAATATCAATCTCTTCAAGTGAAACATTCAAATATACAAAGGAAGCATCAAATATGTAGAAGAAACATCAAAAGGAGTTGCCTGAATCCCCTGTTTTTCCCTGTTTTAGTCATTGGATTTCAGTGTGCCTCCCGAACAACTGGAGGTGAATTTGTGAAAACCGAAAGAGGTTTTTGTTGGAAATAGGTCCATTAAAAAAAACCTCTCTCATATTTTACACAAGTATGGCATTTAGGGAGAATCAAAGAGATATTCGAGGCCATTTTTCCCAGAAATTCGCCAAATTCTAGTTGAATTTTGTTCTAGTGTTAAAGGTTTATTACTTTCAAGGGGAAAAGGAATTTCGTGACTTATGTCAATTGATCCACCTGTGTTCCATATTATAATTCATTTTTAGGGTATGTGGGCATCCATGCACAATCAACTTCCAACTACATGTTTTGAAGACTTTGTTATGGAGCTATTTTACTTCAGTTATCAACAATGAGTTCTAATTGCACTAAACGAATTATGTTTTGGTTTATTTAGAGGCATTGTTGCCACTTGTAATAAGTAGTTATCCTTTGATAAAAACAATTATTTCTGAGGTCGAATTAGAGAGAATATTATGAACTGACACTTCCACTCAGTTCAAACAAATGTTTATAGTTTGTAATTAAGCAATAACAAGTGAATTTGTACCCAGAGAGTCTCATTGTGATGTAAAGATAAACTGAAAGTTTAGAGCTGAGATAGGTGGTCGAATACTCTTGGGGAAAAGGAATAAATATATAGATCTATGAATGTAAATGGGTTTGGTTTTTTGGGAAGGAAATCAATATATCAAACTGGTTGAACCTATTCTATGATTGGATTAATCTCTCTACCTGGTGAATATGATCTTGATGACAGTGTGATTTATGTTCAAATCTATATGTGTTCTTTCTCTTATCTTGAATGCAATTTTTTATGTGTGCAAATTACATTTCATTTTCCTTTCAACTATTGTATAACTCATCTTTTACTGATATGCAACTTATAAAACAGCTAATGATTTAGTAAATATTTGTTTTATTGCAACCTATGTGAGTAATTGTGTTTGGATACATTTTTAATGCCTTGAAATATTATTTTAAGACTTAAACTTATAACAACAGATAATTCATTGAGTTGTTTGTTTTTATCCCTTTGTTCATCCCTCTATTTTCTGACTTTTCTATCATTTGTGTGCCACAAGCCAAGGAGGACCCACCTCCATATCATTTTTCCAACCCAACCATGTTCTTGTCTTGGTAAACCAACCCTCCAACTGACCAACAAAATCAAATTATAAAAAAAAAACCATTCCAAAACTTGAGGTGGCCTAGCTCTGCCTTTTAGCAGTCAGGTGCAAACTTTAGGACCAACATCTTCTGGCGTTGCTGCCAGGGAATAGAGTAACAAAGAAATCTTTCCCTGGGAGAACGACAACGATCATATCTGGTTTTTTATGGTGAAAAAAATCTAGACACACATAGTGACTATAATATTTCACCTGGCGACTCCACAATCAAAAGACTCCACTGGAGGATGAGCCCAACTGATAGAAAATGAAAAGGTGGAAGGGAAATACCAGGTACCAAGCCATCAATTTTTTCAATGAGCTCATATTTTTCTTCATTGGATCATTCCTGCCTTTTCCTTTATGTGTGAAAAGAATTATCTTTTGCTTTGTTTACTCAGATGATTATAACCCTATAGTGGTAAATCCATCCTTGAGAAGAGAAGATCTTCCCTCTTGCATTATTGATCTTAATCTCATTCCTTCATTTGAACCCACTAGCCATAATGTTTATCATATCCAAACTTCTCCAGATCATGACCAGTCATGTAAGCCTGTGAATAATAAATCTTATTCACCACTTATTGAAATAATTGTTCGACCTTGTAATCAACTTACCGAAATTCAGTCCAGGATCAAGAAGTATTGCAAACCCCTAAAGATGTCATGTATCCTTCATGCCTATCCTCCCAAATTTATTGATTACCTTCCTATGTTCAATGGAGAAGACCATGTTGCAGCTGAGAAGCACCTGGAAGCTTTTGAAAATTTCATTGATAATTTTCAAATTATGCATGAGGATGTAGTGATGAGGATATTCTGCAAATCTTTATTTGGCGATGCATCATTTTGGTTCAAAAAATTGGAAGCTTGTTCCATTGGTTCATGGGTTGATTTTCATGTTGTATTTTTGAAATATTGGGGTGAAAGCAAATATTTTGATCAATACTTGATTGAATTAAATGCTTTAAAGAGGAAGGAGGGAGAAGCTCTTACCACGTTCAACAAAAGGTTTCATGGTTTTTATTACAATATTCCTAAGAATATTCAGCCTTCCAAAACTGCTGACATGTTGTATTATATAAAATCTCAACACCTTGATCTTGTTTTTTATCTCAGAGAAAGGAAATCCTCATCACTAGGCTCGTTATTTTTTGATGCTAGAGAGATTGAGGAGAATTTTTGGGCATGTGATAGACTTCAAGATCAAGAACATGAGAAAGAATATGAATGTCAGAGATAATATTTGGGTTTACATTCTTTTCAGTATTGTGATCCATCATTTTAGGATTTTAATTTTCCTCTAGATCTTAAGACTACTGAGTTAGATTTTTCTATTATCCAAGATTTAGGGAATTTATATCAGAAAGGTGATTCTCCATGTTTAATAGAAAAATCTTATAGTTGCATACTGAAGGATGATTATGCTTTAAATTTTCTTGGAGGTTTTCAAGAAGTTGATTTTGTAGAAGGTAATGATCAATTCATGGAAGAAGAAGTTGTTATTCCAAAACACCTTAATGCTCATATAACTTATCATAAATCTTTGTTTACTTATGATGATAAAATTGATGAGTGTCAATAGTTTCAAAGACATCTTACTGCTCCTAATAGTTGATGTATTTAATATTTATGAGATGTCTTTAGCTGAGGAAGAGGATAAGAGTATTGTTAAGGTTGAAAATTTAACATAGAAACAATTTGACCAACAGTTTCATGAGGACATCGGACCCATTGTCCATGAAGGATCAAATCCTTCTTATGGTAGTTGTGGCTCCAAATTACAACCTAGTTTTGAGAAGCAAATTTTTATATCAGCATGGATCAGACATTATAGTAGAAAACTAGTATATGACTGTTATAACACAGAACTTGACAAGGGCACTAAAACTTTTTATCAAGAGCATATTTCAATTCAAGATCTCAAGAGCCATGGAGACAATTTGCATCCTTTTCCTATTTCACTTTTAGATTTGCAGAAGGAATATGTTTCCATAAAAAATGGATCAGTGAAAGATGAGGATATTTCAAGACAGTTCATCTATTTTCCACAACAAGAAAAGGTAGTGGTTGGATATTTCTATGCTCCAATAGCTGATTGCATGGATTTTTTTTTCAAAGCTACCAAATGTTGCAAATTTCACTTTGACATCCATTTGCAGCTATGAGTTTATATAGAATATGGAATTTTGGTTGCACCTGTTGCGTTATTTTCATGTTTTCATACAAGAAGGTATGTCAATCAACAAATTGCTTGAATGGTTACTATGGAAATCTTATTATACCTGAGTAGAAAGTTTCAGAAAATTAGAATAGGAGAATAATCTTACTTTTTCAAGCATTTCATTTTTCAGTTTGTTGATTTAGTAATTTAGCTTGAATAAAGACTCCATAGCCCAATAAAGGAACTAGGGTGTAGCTTCAGTTTTTAATTCCAAAAAATGCATGGATGAGGGACAGTGGCAGATATACATGGTTGGTAGACAGAAGCAGAGGTAAGTTAAGAGGAGTGGGAACAAGTTATTGAATTCCAAGGCACATGATCTGTTGTCCTCAACACCCCACAGGGGGGTGTTGTCCCTAGTTGGATCCAATGTTGATACCTAAGTCTGCACCCCTGCCCCTCCTCTCTCATTTCCCTATACCTCCATAAAAAATTATTCCTTTTCTGATCGATTAAGTTGGCTCCCCCTTACTAAAAGACTGAGTTTTTTATTGTTAGGATATTTAGACACTTAGGAGTTAGTTAAGATCTACTTGGTCTAATATGTCGTTAGGTAAAAGTGTCTTTCTTAGTGTGTTTCTTTAGTATGCATTAGTATGCATTTGTAGTTAGGAAATCCGACGGTCACAATATGTTCCTAACATAGAGTGATCCGATGGTTCATATTGTCCTCGATATTAACGACCATTGATCCATGGCTTAGCACCCAATTGGTCCATGATCTCTATTTAAAAATCATGGAGGGTCATTTTCCGATGATCGATTGTGAGAAACTCTCTTGTAAAATCTCTCTGTAATCTTTTTCTTTGCATTAATAAACTGCTCCAAGTGGTCGCGTTGGCTGGGGACGTGGATGTTTCCCCGTAGGGGTTTTACCACGGAAAACATCGGTGTGTTGATCTTTGATCTGGTTATGTGAGTGTTTAATAAAGGTGTTTGACCTCTATTAGAATACTTGTGTTGTTGAACATGGTATCAGAGCATGTTTGAAGACCCACTCCTGTTGTAGATCGAGATCGTGAAGCCGAGTTTCCTCATCTCCATTTTTTGGAATTTTCGTACATTTCTAGGCTGAGAGGACTATTCCATTGCGTCCGGATCACTCTTTTCATTCAGGAACACTTTTTGTTTCACTCAAAAAGGTTTATGTTTTCCCAAGATACAACCATTACAATCAGATCCGGAGGTATAAAGCCTGAATACGCATTTTTTTAAATTTCTGCAAAGTTTTCTTTTGATTTTATTTCGGTTTGTATTTTTTATTTCCGGGTTGCTACTCATTTAGATCTACATATTCTCTTTTCCCCGCGCCCTGTGTGATCTCGGCAAATGAGAAACAGATAGGAAAAGGTGCATCTTACGGGTAAGCTAACCAAGATATAACCCTTGTTGTCATCGAGAAGCGAATTTTTTTTTTTTTTTTTTAGCATGCTCTCCAAGGCTATCTTCAACAACAACAACAACAGTCCTCCTTCTAAACATTACAATATGTTTTGCTAGACCATTTGGTTAAAACTTGCCTTATTAAGTAAGAGGTCTTGAGTTCAAGTCTCTCTTTTGTTACTTTTTTTGAAAAAGTTCATGCTAAAAATTGTAAAGTGCATTTCACTTCAAGTATAAAAGTGAATCACTATAAGTAGCTTTATATTTTATTTTAGAGTTATTTATTTTGCATGCAACTTTTCTATTATAAGGTAACCTCATTGTAAAAGTGATCCCCATTTCTCTTTATAAAAGTGGGTCACTTCATAAAGTAGCTTACACTATCACGTGGTTATTTGGTCATCGTTTATGCCTTTTTTTAAAAGGGCATAACTCTCACATCGGAAGTTCGTTTTCAATGTCGTTTTTTTCTAAACCGCATAACTTTTCGTGATCTTTCCATCCAAATCATTATTTTTGTTTTTTAAATCCACATTATCTGTATATTTAGTATGGCTTCTACAAGTAATGTCTTACTTACCAGCAACAACTACTTCCAATGGAAATCTCATATGGAAGATTTATTAAAAAGTAAATGCCTGTACCAGATTACCTTGGGAAAGGAAACAACCCCCACTGATGATGATAAGAAAGCCAAATGGGATAATAGGAATGATGAAGCATGTGGACTAATTGGAATGTCCATCTCTCCTGATTTAAGGTACCACCTTCAAGGAATTGATGACCCCGAAGAAGCTTGGAACATGATTGAATCTGTGTTTGGTAAACTCAATATTATTCAAGCACAACAGTTAGAAAATCAAATACTGACCTTGAGTCCAAGTGATTTTTCTTGCCTTGGAGACTATCTATCTAAGTTTAAAAGACTCAGAATTTTATGTGAAGAATGTAAGATAGTAATGGAGGAACAACGCTGCATATATCTTATTCTTTCTAAGCTAGGTAGTGCATATTCTGTGTTTGTATCTACCTTTTATGCCATGAAAGAGGATCTAGGGAAAGCTTATGTAAAACCCACCCTTGAGTCCTTTTGTGCTTCTTTGATTAGAGAGGAAGATAAGCTAGTACAACTTGGAGTGATCAACATTGCAGGTACCTCAAACAAAACCTTAGTTGCCCAATAGAAAGGTAAACCCAAGTATCCCAGGAAGCAACATCCTTGCTACAACAACAAACAACCTAAGGGTCCCAAACCTACTCATACAGCTTCAGCTCCTAATGGTGACAAAGGATCAAAATATAAAAGTAAGAATACTAACAAACATTGCAACTTTTGTAATAAAGATGGTCATAATGAGTCCAAATGTTTTAAGAAGATGGCAGCCTTAGAAGCAGCGATGAAGAAGCACAACATTAGTATTGATTCTTCTTTATCTTCTTCTTCTTCTCATGGACATGCGCTTTCTGCTTCTGGTTTTTCCTTCAATACAACTTCTACTACTACTACTTCTTCTGCTGCTGAGTGGCTTATTGATTTAGGAGCATCTTATCATATGGCTAAGGATAAAGCCATATTTTTTGCTCTAAATGAATGTAACACCAAAAAAATATTTGTTGGTGATGATAGATCTCTTAGTGTTGTAGGATCTGGAACAATTCAGGTAGAAAATGGTCATTTCAATGATGTATTATGTGTTCCAAATCTTTCTTGTAACCTTCTATCAGTATATCAAATCACTCATTCAGGTGAAGGTAAAACCGTCAAGTTTTCACCTCACCA
>JASDQU010737294.1:45795-79774 GCA_032191745.1 Picea mariana
TGTGTCATTATTGTAAATCCTTCAATCCTATCCCAAGTTGTTCTTAAGGGGGGATGTTAGGATATTTAGACACTTAGGAGTTAGTTAAGATCTACTTGGTCTAATATGTCATTAGGTAAAAGTGTGTTTCTTTAGTATGCATTAGTATGCATTTGTAGTTAGGAAAATCTGACGATCACGATATGTTCCCGACATAGAGTGATCTGACAGCTCATACTCTCCTCGATCTTAACGACCATTGATTCGTGGCTTAACACCCGATTGGTCCATGATCTCTATTTAAAGATCATGGAGGGTCATTTGCCGAAACTCTCTTGTAAAATCTCTCTGTAATCTTTTTCTTTGCATTAATAAACTGCTCCAAGTGGCTGCGTTGGTTGGGGCCATGGATGTTTCCTTGTAGGGGTTTTACCACATGAAAACATCGGTGTGTTGATCTTTGATCCGGTTATGTGAGTGGTTACTAAAGGTGTTCATCCTCTATTGGAATACATGTGTTGTCGAACATTTATCATTACCTTTCTTGATTGATTCTTTGCACCATCTTTTTGTTTTCTTGAAGTATAATTACATGTCATGGTTTGGGTTGAAGTACTTGTCATCAAATTTTCCATTGGTTGAGCTCATACCAGGTATTGATAGCAATAGTTATCATCGCCAAATGGAGTGATTTTACAAAATCCAAAACCGAAATGAACGTTGATGGCCAAGTGTCAGTTCGTCGGTGTAATCCAGTCCTTCATCTGGCAACCCGAATTTACATATCAGGATAATCTGGACCTTCATCTGACACTTAAGACAAAACTCACAGCGTAGTGAGGCTATTGGTTATCATATCTGTAGGAATTCTCTGGAAAATACCGAATGTGAGTTTTTTGTCTATTAGAACCCTCTTTCTATGATTCCTATCAGGCTTTTGTTTGAGCAGTTAAGAAAATAGCAGATTTGGTGGCAAATTGTCTGGCATTAGAAGGTTTAGAATTTTTAAGAATTCCTTCAAATCAAAAACAGGTGGAAAGCATCAGTCAACAGAATGTTATAATGAAGCAATAAATAAATGAGCTACAACAAAAATATCAATCTCTTCAAGTGCAACATTCAAATCTACAAAGGAAGCATCAAAGTTGTAGAAGAAACATCAAAAGGAGCTTCCTGAATCCCCTGTTTTTCTTTGTTTTAGTCATTGGATTTAAGTGCACCTCCCGAACAACTGGAGGTGAATTTGTGAAAAAATAAAGAGGTTTTTTTTTTATAACAGGTCCATGCAAAAAAACCTCTCTCGTAGTTTACACAGGTCTGACAGTTTGGGAGAATCAAAGAGAGATTTGAGGCCAGTTTTCCCAGAAATTCACCAAATTCTGGGTGAATTTTTTTCTAGTGTTAAAGGTTTATTGTTGTCAAGGGGAAAAGGAATTTAGGGACTTATGCCAGTTGATCCACCTGTGTTCCATGTTAGACTCCAGTTTTAGGGTACGTGGGCATCCATGCACAATCAACTGGCAACTACAACTTTTGAAGACTTTGTTATGGAGCTATTTCACTTTAGTTATCAACAATGAGTTCAAGTTGCACTAATAGAATTATGTTTTGGTTTAGTTAGAGGAATTGTTTCGACTTGTAATAAGTATTTATCCTTTGATAAAAAAAATGCTTTCTAAGTTCGAATTAGAGAGAAGATTATGAACTGACACTTCCACTGAGTTCAAACAAATGTTTACATTTTGCAATTAAGTAGTAACAAGTGAAGTTGTACCCAGAGAGTCTGATTGTGATGTAAATATAAAATGAAAGTTTAGAGATGAGATAGGTGGTCAAATCATCTTGGGGAAAAGGGATAAATAGATAGATCTATGAATGTAAAGGGGTTCAATGTTTTGGGAAGGAAATAAATATATCAAACTGGTTGAACATGTTCTATGATTAGATTAAGCTCTCTACCACGTGAATATGCTCTTGATGACAATGTTCTTTATGTTTAAATATATATGTGTTCTTTCTCTTATCTTGAATGAAATTTTTAATGTGTGCAAAGTACATTTCATTTTCCTTTCATATATTGTATTACTCATATTTTACTGATATGCAACCTGTAAAACAACTAATTCTTTAGTAAAGATTTGTTTTATTGCAACATGTGGGAGTAATTATGTTTGGATACATGTTTAATGCCTTGAAATATTATTTTAAGACTTAAACTTCTAACAACAGATAATTCGTTGAGTTTTTTGTTGTTCTCCCTTTTTTCATCCCTCTATTTTCTCACTTGTTTATCATTTGTGTGCCACCATCCACGGAGGACCCTCCTCCATATCATTTTCCCAACCCAACCATGTTCTTGTCTTGGTAAACCAACCCTCCAACTAACCAATAAAATCAAATTATCAAAAACCAACCATTCCAAAACTTGAGGTGGCCTAACTCTACCCTTTAGCAGTCAGGTGCAGACTTTAAGACCAACAGGAAGCTTAAAATTGAAGATCTCCTTTTAGATCAAGAAAAATGGGCAATAGTTTGTCGAGGTACCATGCCGGCGGGTATGTCAATGGAAGAATGGGAGAAACTTGAGAGAAGAGAAAGGACTACGATTTGAATTTGTCTTGTAGATTCGATATTGTTGAATTTCTCGGGTGAATATTCGGCCAAGAAATTATGGGACAATTTGGGGATCTTGTACCAGTCGAAATCCCTGCTAAATAAGTTGTTTCTAAAAAATAATTTGTATATTCTAAGGATGAGTGACGGTAGTTTGGTGACTAAGCATTTAAATGCGTTTAATACCATTTTAATCCAGTTATATTTTGTGGATATTAAAATAACTAAGGAGGATAAATGCATTATCCTACTATGTTCTTTTCCAGACTCCTATGATAGCTTAGTCATGGCTATAGGGAGTAATACAACCACATTAGCACTAGAAGACGTGGTTGCATATCTACTATCAGAATAAATGAGAAGGAAGAACATGCAAGGATAGACCAAAGATGATTTAGTGGCGAGAGGTCAACCAATTGACAGATATAAAGGTAAATTCTTTGGTAGAAAGTCTAAGTCGAAGGGTGGATCTAAATCCCATGTTCAGTCAAAAATAATAAGCTAGAAATGCAGTAAAGTTTAGAATTACAAAAGGGACTGCAATTAGAATGAAATGGAAGTCAGTACATGATCCGAAGAGAAGTAGTAGACTAAGAGAAAGATGACTCCAGATAAGGGAGGTGATGTGTACCTAGCATCAACCAGTACACAGTCGGATCAATATGTTTGGTTGATCGACTCAGGAGCATCCTATCACATGACACCACACAGAGAATGTTTATGCGAATATGAACAATATGAAGGAGGAGACATGCTCTTGGGCGATGACTCAACAACAAAAATTGTCAGACGAGGAAGAGTTCGACTGATAATGCAGGACGAGAGGAGTAGAACCCTTTCAGGTGTGTTACACATTCCGGGTTTGGAAAGAAACTTGATATATGTTAGCAAGATGAGTGATGCAGGGGTGCACACTCTATTTCAGAAGGATTCGTGCAATATGGTCAGAGGTGTGATGGTATTAATGAAAGGAGTTTGGATTGGAACTCTATACAAGTCATTGGGGAATTTTGACTCGACTAGATACAACAACATCATTATTCCTGAATTTGACTCGACTTGACTCGAATCGAATCAGGCTGAGTCGATTCAAACCGACTCAAAAAGTCATAATAAATTCGACCTGACCATGCTATGGCATGAGAGGATGGGACATAATTGAGAAAAAGGGCTTCAAGCTATGCATAACAAAGGTATGGTCGAATATTTTCTTGAATGTAATTTAGAATTTGACTTTTGTGAACATTGCATATGTGGAAAACAAATTCGGGTGAGGTTCCCATCTAAATCGACAAGGGAAATGAGGATTCTAGAGTTGGTTCATAGTGATGTGTTTGGTCCTATTTTAGTGCCTTCACTTGGTGGATCCATGTATTATGTCTCCTTCATAGATGTTTTTTCTAGGGAGACATGGATATATTTCTTGAGGAAGAAATCAGAGGTTTTCAAGAAATTCAAAGAGTTTAAATCTATTATAGAAAACCAAACAGATAATAAGATTAAGGTTGATGGGTATTCTATATGCACTAAATCCCTCAATTAAATTTTCAACCCGAGGTAAGTAAACTTAGAGTTGTGGCACTATATGATCCAAGCCATAAAAGCTAATGGAAGTATTGTCTAACTAAGGGGATGGTCTATCTAAGGATCAATCTACTTTAAGAAATGACTCTTTCATTTTTATCAATTAGCAAATCCTATTAATGAGATTGAACTATTTACCCTAAGCAACTTCAAACAATGGATTGATGGATTATTTCTAAAGAAGAAAATCATAACCTACTTTAAACAAGTTAATCTATTCAACCTAATGAGAAACAACAAGTAAATTACTTTTGATCTTTTATCTTTAAGCAAATAAGCAAACAAACAACTAACCTATCAAGACTATTTCAACAAGTAAACTCTGTTCTTAAAACAAACTCATAATCATTTCTATTTTGCAAAGGGGAAATCTTAACCTACTTAATAAAAAAACATCATGACTGTATTCAAATTCTAATTAATCAAAACTATTCTTAATTTGGAATAACAGGAAAAGAGAATTCAACGATGATGATTATGTCTTCAGTGACGAATAGCATCACGATGGCATCTGACTATTAGTGACAGTTCAAGAGGGATTAATTCAATGTTAACTTCTATAGAGAAATGGAAAGTGTGAGTCAAGCAATATAACAAAATCTTTGCCATCATAGAAGCGACACTAAGTATCTTGGAAATCCATGTGATCTCTAAATTTCATGCATCGATCATAAATGATTAAAAACTCTCTTATACTAATTCAAGCACACTCTTATGCTAACTCAAGCAAATTTGCAAACTTATAAACTTATGACTAAAAATCTTAATTCAAATCCATTCTTCTAATTAAAATTGCAATTCAAATCTATAACTGAGATCTTATAAATTAAACTAGACTAATCCTGTCATTAAAACTCAGATTTCAAACTAGAATGTTTTTAGAAACACAACCTCAAAATCTATTTATATCCTAGCATACTAAAACAAGATTAATGAACCAAATAGATCTATGAAAACATATTGGATTGATAATTAAATCTAGCTTGATTACAACTAATAAAACTTGCAACTATTAATCCATCGAAGCTTGCAAACGATCCTAAATTAAAACTTTGTCTACACTAATCCTCTGTTTAAATAATACTCTGTTTTAATTTGTAGAAACCAATTTAAAAATTCAATACATCATCTAAGTTAGTATCATGTAGGACAATTGTTAATAAATAAGAAACACAACATGACAAATAACCAGCTCCTATAAGCAATTTGCAATTTAAAGAAATATGAATTAGACAAGCAAATTATAATTAGCATGCACGGGAATTAAAACTAAAAGATACATACAACAAAGAAACGATGTAAATTCTAACTAAGAAAATGAATCACACAATATATCTATCTATATAGTCACCCAGACCACTGGTGGGCCCCCCAATAGGTCGTGGCTACTTTTCAACAGAAAAACACAAGCTTAACTCAACACGATTTTGTCATTAATTAAAAAGACAGTCTGGAACACAAGTTTGCAAAGGAATGTCTGAATTACACAATAAAACTCTTCTTAAAAATTATGTCTGTGGTCTTTCCACTATTAGTGATATTTATAGGTGAATTACAGTTCGAGAGGTCGACCACTGGAAGGGTCGATCTCCTCTAAAAATGGCAAATCCATTAAATGCACTATAACAACTTTGGCTTCTAGAAAATCCGTGAGCCACTCGGTGATCAGCATAACTGCCCAATCTGAGATGTCATGAGCTCTGTAGTTGGAGGCCACAAGGGGGCACAAAACCCAAGTCATTGATTCTCCCACCACAGGCTGCCAATGTACCAACCGCCAACTCCTCTATGCTCTGATTGTTGGATCGTGTGCCGGATGGAGTGTTAGATCGCGTACCGGATGGGGTGTTGGATGAAGTGTTAAACGAGGTACTGGATGGAGGATCAGACTATGAATTCTCCCTGTTACACATAGATCATGCATTAAATCCTTATAAACATCAAACTAAACTGAATTTGTCTCAAAATCATTGTAAAACATCGATTACACATACCTGATATAAATCCATGATGAATTGATATAAAATCCTTTGAAAACTCCTTCAAAATGGTCAATAACATATATAATATCGGTGCAAAAAGGATTCAACCATCGCAATAATACAATCAAAATACAAACCCAACATGACCCCCATGCCTAAGGATTTGCAGGTCCCACTGCAAACAAAAATGAATCACCCAACATGACTAGACTTGCAAAGGAGGGGGTGGATTAGCTTTAGAAGGTTCTCCCTCTTGTCCTGAAGACTTTGTCTTGGGCCTCTTACGATGTTTCAATTGTGCCCAGAGGATACGATTTTCATTAGTCATTTGATCAAACAATTGTTGGAGAGAATTCACTTTTTCTTGAAATTCCACATTCTCGTGATGGAGATGTCTATCCATAGTCTTTTTCTCTTCCAACTATTGAAGAAACTGAGCATTTTCTTGTTGTAATTTTTCAATAACTGGAGTATGATCATATGTTTCAGAGGGCTTGGATCCCTTGATGGATGTAGAGGGTCTATCAGCTTTGGAAGCTAGTGTACGAATCTGTGAGGTAGGAGTAACAGAGTCTTTGTGAGAGGGAATAGGTTCAGATTTTACTTCTCTATCAGGCTCCAACTCTTCTACAGAAACTTCCCTAAGTATTTTATGGGGGATTTCATGATTGGAAGATACTTGGATAGGATCTGAAGTGCTTGGGGTTTTACATTAGGCTTTCCACTTGCACTTTGGGTACTTCTTTGAAAATATTCCCCTTTGAACCGATTGGATCCTCTTCTATTCGTAAGGCCTAAAGGGAAATCTTATTGAATTTCCTATTGTAACTTTTTGGATTGAGGATCAATAGGTGTTGAGGGCATTAGAGAATTGTCAATAGGATTTTTAGTCTTCTTGCCCGATGAGGTTGTAGGGGAATCAACAAGTTTCTTGGTATTTTGTTCAGACAAAGAGATATTTTAAGTGGGAGGGTTTGGAGTCTTTGCAGAATGAGGCTTTGATGGATTAACATTCCCTAAATCAATTGACTTTTTTTTTGTCTTGACTGTGATATGGGGGTTTGAGAATTGATAGAGGAATTCATCCCATGTCTTCTCCTGTTTTTTCAACTCGGTTATGACAAGCAATTTGATGAGGTCATGGTGGAATAGACTGTTATGAGGATTGGCCACATTATTTCGTACTTGGGAAGACATTTTCTCTAGACTTTTCAAGAAGTAGAAAGGAAAATTCAGGGGCTTATTAAATTGGAAATGTGCTAACAGACAAAAATGGAAAGCTTTTAAAAGAGAGTATCTACCTTCAAAAGTGATAATTCTGGTAATGACAAGTAGGGGATTAATCATCTCATCCTTAATCCATTCTTTGGAGTACCCCTTATCTCTAGAAACATTATGAAACTCAAGATTAAAAACTCTATTGTAACTTGGCCATGGCAATTGGTGGTGCTTGAACCAACGATCTCCAACCCGTGGCAGTTTCGTGGATGAGGCAATTGACTCCTCAGATACCAAAAAGGGCAGAGACCCTATGCACTCCATCCTCCCATCGAAATCGAGGGTGAATTGTAGTGAAACACCATCATCGTGGCTTTGCAGACATGCCAAGAATGGTCCCCACCCTACGCGAAGGAAAATCTCCCTACACTCTGTGAATTCGGGAATGGCCAGAAGCTCAGTATAAGAGGAAGGATCGTAGAGTTTAATCATGGTTACAGCGTGGAGTGTGAGCACATGGGTGGAATTTGGCAGAGGATGAGTGCGACACAGCAAGCATGCATGAGTGAAATGGAAATTGGAGCTAAACCTCAGATTTTTAATGCTCTCAAGGTGGAAATGGTTGAATTCATGGGCGAATTCATCACACAAGATTGCCATGTGTGATTATGACTGCGCCAAATTTGAATTTCGAAGGGTTTCCTATGGAGGAAATTGTAATCATGTGATAATTAGATAAATATCCAAGTCTCTGACTTGGACATTTGATTGTAAAATGCATTAGAAATTGTATAATTTAATTGCCAAATGTAATTTTGAACAATATCTAATTTAATCCATCTCATCTTACCAATGAATAGGCAGATCAATTCAAATGATGCATTTCTAATCTGCAATCATGGTCACTTACAATGTGTCCACACCTCATCTGATCCTTCATATGGTGCGTCATCCAGTTTTCCATATGGCACTCAATACGGTCACCCAAATGGCACTACATATGGCACTCCATATGGTATTCCTGTGCAAAATGGAATTTTTTCATATTGTAATGGATGTTTACCCATAACACTCAGCTTGGGCACTTCTGACAATCATGTTGAACARGAGCAGAGATAGGATAAGAGTGATCCACTGTTACTTGCCTTGTCATTGTGCTTGTACATTATAAACAATTTGTTCCTCTGTCTCAAGGCATGTAACACAAATMTGTAGTCAATTTTTTTTAACAGTCTGTAATATACAAAAAGAACCATTTAAGCGGTCTGTCGAAGAAATGTACAACAGGATTACAACACACAGTGATGTCAGTGGTATATAATTTAGCATTTCAAATAAAAATAATTGTTGATATAATAGCCCATATCATGAAAATGATATACAAAATTTTTACAAATATTCTACTTCTTCTTCTTGTAGATTATAGATAGGCAGTTTTGTCATTTGTCGGCTCATGAAACCCCTCACCCACTCCTAAGTATTGTGACACCTCACAATAAAAAATATAGGGAACCAGTCAATTCTCCCAATAGACTAAGATTTACAACTTGTTAAGTGTAGAGATAAATTTCACATATCAATCTGACGAGACAGTTAGAATATGGCCCCACCTATAGGATAGAACATCCTACATATAGTTAAGAAGAGGTAGGCGAGAGAGTCTTAAGATAGTCTTAAAGTTAGTTCTCAATGGTAGATTTATGGAGTTCATTAAACTTAGTTTAACCATACATACTTCTTGTCAGCTTTGTCCACAAGTAATGCCGTACATCAAGACAAGTTTAAGATTTAGGAATTTTATTTTTTTATTTATTTTTTTGTCAGATTATCATCCTTGCTAGGTAGAATGCCCCGCCACTAGCAAGCTTGTTCAATACTTTGATGGGTTTACCTAGTCATACCACATGTCGATACTCACTGCCAGCAGACCTATTCAGTATCTCAGCGGGTTATCCTCTTATGCCCTCAAATACTGGTCCGCCATCTTTTAAGATTTTAATATAAAGATTGATTTGTGCAAGAAGATGGGGAGACAGCTCTAAAAAAAAAAAAAAATCTCTTTCTTTTTTTTTAGATTGGGATGGTATTTATGTTAGAGGATGACTCTCCTTTATGTATTCCTTAGAGATTTTCATGATGTAAGGGGTACTTAAGCAGACGTATCATATCTAAATATATGGTATAATCAAGCATTTTTAGTGTGTAGTGGATGGTACCATTGGGAAAGAACATAAAGGTATCTTTAGGCTCAACTCACTTTTTTTTTTTTTTTAAGTTATTGTCATGTTTCCATGGCTAACCGCTAATTAGACCTCCTTGTTACTCTTTAATAAAGATACTTTATTCACTTACTCAGGGTTCTTGGGGAAACTGTACGAATAACCTCTAAGTTTGATAGTCAAGGTATCACTTCTTTATATCCTCTAGTGGTGGAGGTTTTAAGAGAAACTTCCATTAAAGATGCCTTGAGAAAAGAAGATGGAAATATTTGAAAAAATGTGACTAATTACCACAAGTCATTATTCAATTGATGCTTAGCAGACAACAAGGTTCAAATATAACAATATTTTTGAAGGAAAATACTTCCCTTTTTGTCTCCTTGAAATTGTCTACTCTTGGTAAAATAAATATCTACAGAAATTTCTAGAATTGTCTATCAACATACTTCAAATTATTTACATATGTACAGTCGAAAATTCAGAAAAAGTTCCAAGAGCAAGGGGAAACTTCCCCATCTACTAAGTCCAATGCCTTGTCAGATGACATGACTTGTAGAAAATCTTCTTTGGAAATGGGTATGTGATAAAGTTTGACTCAGTGTCTATTCACTAAGAAAGAGACTTATCCATCGTCAATTGTTTTGATCTCAACATCCCCATTATCATACACGGTGACTACCTCATAAGGACCCAACCACCGAGTGGTAAGTTTTCCTTTGAAATTTTTAAATTGGGAGTCAAACAACAAATCCCAATCACCAGGTTGGAAGTGTTTCTTCTTAATAAACTTTTCATGCCACTTCTTCCTCTGGTTTTGAACTAATATTTTTTGTTGGATAGCATCTTGCCTAATCTCATCCAACTCATTTAATGGTAGGGATCGTTGTTTTTGAGCCTCATCTAAGTTTAATCCCAATTCTGCAGCAATATGGAAAGTCCTTACTTGGATTTCTATTGGTAGAAGTACTTTTTTTCCATACACTAGCTCATAAGGGGTATGCCCAGTGGTGTTCCTCTAGGTAGTCTGATATGCCCACAAAGCCTCTGGAATCCTATCAGCCCAATATTGATGGT
The DNA here is from genome assembly GCA_032191745.1 of Picea mariana. Taxonomy (NCBI): domain Eukaryota; kingdom Viridiplantae; phylum Streptophyta; class Pinopsida; order Pinales; family Pinaceae; genus Picea; species Picea mariana. The sequence goes on from JASDQU010737294.1 coordinate 56,465, forward strand.
TTAATTGAACAGTATTGGTTAAGATAGATTCCATAACTTTGTTTGTGGACTCTACTTGACCATTATCTTGTGGGTGATATGGAGAAGACTTGCAGTGTTTGATCCCATATTTCTCTGTTAATTCTCTCATCATCTTAGACGTGAATTGAGTTCCTTGGTTTGTAACAATTTCACAAGGAACACCAAAGTGGGTAAATATGTCTTCATAAATGAATTCGACAACAGATTTTTCGGTAACCCTAAATAGGGATTTTTCTTCTACCCACTTGGTGACATAATCTGTACAAACCAAAATATAATTTTTCTTACGAGACATGGCTGAAATTGGTCCTACAAAGTCAAGGGCCCATTTCTCGAAAGGTTCTATCAGAACTTGGGCATGCAAGGGAATTTCATCAGCTGATGTGGATCTTCCTATCCTTTGACAGCTATCGCAACTCCTCACATATTTGGCAGCATCCTTAAAAATGCTAGGCCAATAGTAACCTGAATGTAACACCTTATATGTTGTACGTTTGTCGAAAAAATGGCCACCACATGGTCTATCATGACAACTTCGTAGGATTTCTGGTATCTCATACTCTCGAACACATCTACTAATAATCAAGTCTGGACCAGTACGAAAGAGGTCATGACCAACACAAGAGTAGTTATGACTTTGCGTGATAATTCTACTCTTTTCATGAGGTGAAAAATGAGATGGTAACTTCCTAGTAGACAAATAATTTTCCATATCTTCAAACCATGGGGTATTTACAGAGAGGGGAAAAAGGTGCTCATCTGGGAAACTATCATCAATGGGAATATCATCACCCTCATGTTTTATGCGTGAAATAAAATCATCTACCAAATTATCCTTTTCAGGTCGGTCAAGGATAGTGATATTGAACTCTTGCAATAACAGGAGCCATCTAGTCACTCAGCCATTGGTAATAGGTTTATTCATAAGAAATCTAATGGAAGAGTGATCTTTATGTACAATTACTTCGTAATTTGTGATGTAGTGGCGAAACTTATTGATAGCATGGACCACTGCCAAGAATTCCTTTTTGGTAATTGTATAGTTTAACTTGGCAGGGGACAAGTTTTTACTCACAAAATAAATGGCATAGGACTGATGGTCTTCCTTTTTTCCTAATACTCCTCCTATTGTAGTATCGAAGGCATCGGTGGATATGTAAAATGGAAGATCCCAATTGGGCCCCCTAAAATATGGTTCCACAGATAACTTAGCTTTCATATTTTCAAAGGCGGTTTGACACTAATCAGTCCAAAGAAAATAAACATCTTTTATTAACAATCCAAACATGGGTGCAACAATATTTGTGAAATTTTCAATAAATCGTCGGTAATATCCAGCATGTCCAAGAAAGATTCTGACCTCTTTTTGAGTCTTGGGGGGTGGAAGTCTAATGATTACCTCAATCTTAGTAGGTTCAACTTTAATCCCTTCAGATGAAACGTGATTTTCTAAGACCACTCCTTCAGTCAACAACATTTTACATTTTTCATGAATTAATGATAGGTTCATTTCTTGACATCTGATAAGGACGTTTTCTAGATTATCTATGGCTTCCTAGTAAGTATTGCCATACACTATAAAGTCGTCCATGTATACCTCCACACAATCATGAATAAGATCAACAAATATCCCTAGTATTGTTCGTTGAAATGTGGCAGGAGCATTACACAACCCAAATGGTAAGACCCTAGAGGCATAGGTGCCCCAAGGAAAAGTAAAGGTAGTATTGTCTTGATCCTTGGGTGCTATGAGAATTTGGTTGTACCCGCTATACCCATATAAAAAGGAGAAGTATTTATTTCCTAACAAGGTGTCCAAGACTTGGTCAATGAAAGGAAGAGGAAAATAATCCTTCAGAGTGGCCTTATCAAGCTCCCAGAAATCGACACAAATTCTCCATTTCCCAGTTACTTTCTTTGGAACCACTACAAGCAGGGATACCCATTTAATTTCAGAGATGGGATAAATAAATCCAACATTCAATAACTTTTGTATCTCCTCTTTTACTATATCCTTGTGTGTCGGGTGCATCCTTCTCTGGGGTTTCCTAACAGGTGTTACTCCCCCCTGGGTATATATGTGATGAATGCATGTGTCAGGATGTATACCCTTCATGTCAGTGTATTCCGAGGCGAATTCCCCCGATTGTTCTTTAAGGACATTTACTAACTACTTTTGTTGGTTTGCATCTAGTCTGGAATTTATATGTAGAAATTTCCCTGGACTAATCTCATAGGGCATGGTATAATATGTGGTAGACTCATCTATCTCAAAGATAAAAGATGTCTAAGACAAAATCAATGGGTCCAACTATTCCTAAAATTCTTCCCCAAACATGTACTCAAATTGGGGAAAAGATTGTGGAAAATCAACACACGTGATAGAAGAAATAAATTGGTTTAGCACATTTTCTCTTGCTTGCTCCTAAAGTGCCCAGGAATGATCACTTGGCAACACGGGTTCTTCCCAGTCCTCATTCTCATATGGAAATTCAAGCCACCATATATTTTCCATGATAGGTTGAGCTAGTGGGTATATGGTGAGGTCTTGTATAGATATTCCATTTGATATGGTCATTTCTCCTTCTCTACAACCAATAAATGCATTGGTTGTGGCCAACCAAGGTCTTCCCAAAATAATGGGATGCCCTTTGGTAGGATCCTTTGAATGAATGACAAGAAATTCTACTAGGTACTCCCATGAGGCTAATGTAACTACGATATCATCCAAGATTCCTTCATATATAACCTTTGTCTTATCTTCTAATTCCAAAATAGTAGGGGTAGGTCTAAGAATAGGTTTTAACTATGATTCCTCCAAGGTACTAACAGTCATAACATTGATGGATTCCCCTAAGTCTATGAGAGTTTTTTCGATGGGAACCTTATTAATGGTTATGGTCACTATGGGGTTCCCTGAGTTCCCATATTTTGTGACCCTAGGCTGCTTTGATATGTACTCAAAGAGTTATCCTATCAAATGTATCATTGGAGGATCATTCTGCTTCCTTCCTGGCTTCTTAATACACAATTCTTTGACCACCTTACTGCAAATTGGAATGTCCTTTATGGCTTGTAGAAAGGGAATTTTGACACAGATATTATTCAATTCATTTAAAATGTCAAATTCCGGTCGAGTGGTAGGCTTCTCAATCACTAATATTTCTGGATAAGGAGGGGCCTTCGTAATTTGTGAAGGTTCATTTTGGGAAAGCTTGGGTTCCTAGTCCTTAGGAATGATAACATATTCCCACTTAGTGTCATCCATGGGTTGTTTGGGGGCGTCCTGTTCTTCTTCTTCCTAGATGACTACTGAAGGCCTTTGCCTGTCCAGAACGTTTCCCGACCTTAGTTGAATCTCCTGCAATGGAACAGGAAAAATATCATACGTCGGAAAGGCTTACATATCAACATTGTAAAAAGGTTGAATAGGTTTTTTATTGGGGTTGGGCACTGGTTGTGCCAGTAATAATGTCAGTGTTGGGGAGATTTCATTTTGGTATTGTTTCAGTTGTTGTGGAATAGGAGGTAAAGGTGGGGAACAAAACCTGGCATAAGCTGCGGGATGTTCGGTGGAACCTGGGGGTAAGGATGAGTGGGCATAGGGACAGGTGGAGCTTGAGGGTTTCCTTTTTTATGCCCTCCTCTCCATCCTTGAAGCCAAGGATGGTGATACCGTGTAGACCATTTTTTCCAACTCGGTGAGTTCCACTATTGTGGTTGTTGATAATAGGGTGGAACTTGAGGCTGTAGATTCGGGTATGTAGGTTGACTCTTAGGCTGCCATGGCCTCCTAGGAGCATAAGAGGACTCCCCAGGATCCCCACTTCTATAGATGGCTAACAAAACAGGACAAGATGGGCACTTTGCAGTTGAGTGGTCTTCAACAAAATGAAATATTATCTAATGGACATTCCCTTGAGGAATGCTTCCTCTTGCATCTTGGGAAAATTATCCTCATTGCTGCATTTTCCTCCTCCTGTTTCTTTTTAATCTTTAGGGTGTCCAACTGGGAACCTATTGTACTTAAGATGTTTGTTATGAAGTTCTCTAAGAGTTTCCCTATATCTACCCTTGTGATACCATCTGAACTAAATTCTTGTAGGTTTCTACTCTAAGAATCCTGAACACTCTTTCCTGTTTTCTCTCTACGCCTCGAGTAATTCCTACACATTTCATAGATTTTGGTAAATGGTTTATGGGAGATGTCACCTGATTCCATCAGGTTAAGTATCTATAAGTATTCTTCTAAAATTACTTTAAGGAAAAGATCCCTGAATGCATCATCTAGAAGGTCATGGTACTTTGAAATCTATGAGATATAAGCAAATCGTTCCATATAATCCTCAAGATTCTTGTCCTCTAACTGTTGTATTTTGAAAATATCATTACGATAATCCTTGGACTTGCAGTAGTCTTGGTATTTCTTAAGAAATATATCTTTCATGCCTTCCCAAGACCTAATACTAGACTCTCCCAACCCCATGAACCATCTTAGTGTGGAATCCTTGAGGGTGGAAGGAAAAAGTTTTAGTTTATGGGCATCTTGTAAGTAATTGTAGCTCCTACACAATATGTCTAAATCAAATAGCAAGGTATCCGAGTCTTCACTGCTTTTATCGTAAAAGGTGGGCAGTCTCGAGAGTGGAATGTTCTTCATATTGACATTTTGTGTGGTATCCAAAATTGGAAACCCGAAGGTGGTTTCGGTTTGGTTTCCAACTACTTCTCCCTCCTTGTGTCTTACATGGTTGTGATCCTCTTAATCATCCATACTGGTTTGGTTTCCAAAAGAGAGTACGTAAATGGTTTTATCCTTGAAGATAACAAATTATCCTAAGGTTATTTTCTAGGAAAGGTATCCCTTTGATGGGAAGGTCTTCCTACTAGTTGGATGTCGAAGAGTTTACTCGAGCTGGTCTAAACTATTGGTGCCAAAGTTTTTGTTTCGACTTAGGAAACAATTATATTGGCTGAACTACCAAACAAAGTATTCACCTTTTGAGGATCAATGATGTCTACAAAGTTAGGATCTCCTGATGGTGGTGAAAAAACAAAGGTTGTGTTGTTTGGTTCTACGGAAGGCTCGAGTGGTCTTGCCTCTTGTCCCATTATTATTGATGCTTCAATTTTTTGCTCCATAGTGCTCCATGTTTTGGTCTCTTCAGAGGCTTCTTTATCTCTTTGGGTTGATCTAAACCCTACTTTTTGGTATCGGTCTACGGATTTTATGGGTGGAGTGCCTTCAATGTCGAATAACATCACGATGGCATATGACTATTAGTGACAGTTCAAGAGGGATTAATTCAATGCTAACTTCTACATAGAAATGGAAAGTGTGAATCAAGAAATCTAACAAAATCTTTGCCATCATAGAAGCAACACTAAGTATCATGAAAATCCATGTGATCTCTAAATTTCATGCATCAATCATCAATGATTAAAAACACTCTTATACTAATTCAAGCACACTCTTATGCTAACTCAAGCAAATTTACAAACTTATAAACTTATGACTAAAAATATTAATTCAAATCCAATCTTCAAATTAAAATTGCAATTCAAATCTATAAATGATATTTTATAAATTAAACTGGACTAATCCTACCATTAAAACTCAGATTTCAAACTAGAATGCTTTTAGAAACACAACCCCAAAATCTATTTCTATCCTAGCATACTAAAACAAGATTAATGAACCAAATGGATGTATGAAAACATAATGGACTGATAATTAAATCTAGCTTGATTACAACTAATAAAACTTGCAACTATTAATCCATCGAAGCTTGCAAACGATCCTAAATCAAAACTCTGTCTACACTAATCCTCTGTTCAAATAATACTTTGTTTTAATTTGCAGAAACCAATTTAAAACTTCAATACATCATCTAAGTTAGTATCCTACAGGAAAATTGTTAAGAAATAAGAAACACAACATGACAAATAAATAGCTCCTATGAGCAATCTACAATTTAAATAAAGATGAATTAGACAAGCAAATTATAATTAGAATGCACAGGAATTAAAACTAAAAGATGCATACAACAAAGAAACAATGAAAATTCTAACTAAGAAAATGAAGCACACGATATATCTTTCTATACAGTCACCCAAACCATTGGTGGGCACCCTAGCAGGTCATGGCTACTCTTCAACAGCAAAACACAAGCTTAACTCAACGTGATTCTGTCATTAATTGAAAACACGGTCTGGAACACAAGTTTGCAAAGGAATGCCTGAATTACACAGTAGAACTCTTCTTAAAAATTATGTATGTGGTCTTTCCACTGCTAGTGGTATTTATAGGTGAATTACAGTTTGAGAGGTCGACCACTGGAAGGGTCAACCTCCTCTAAAAATGGAAAATCCATTAAATGTGCTCTAACAACTTTGTCTTCTAGAAACTCCGTGAGCCACTCAGCGATCAACATAACCACCCAATCTGATATGTCATGAGATCTGTAGTTGGAGGCCACGATGGGGCACAAAACCCAAGTCATCGATTCGCCCACTACAGGTCGCCAATGTACCAACTACCAACTCCTATGCACTCTGAGTGCCGGATTGCATGTCGGATGGAGTGTTGGATCACATACCGGATGGGGTGTTGGATGAAGTGTCGGACGAGGTACTGGATGGAGGATCGGACTACGAATTTGCCCTGTTACACACAAATCATACAGTAAATTCTTATAAACATCAAACTGAACTGAATTTGGCTCAAAATCATTGTAAAACATCGATTACACATACCCAATATAAATCCATGATGAATCGATATAAAATCCTTTGAAAAATCCTTCAAAATGGTCAATAACATATATAATATCGGTGCAAAAAGGATTTAACCATTGTAATAAAACAATCAAAATACGAACCCAACAAAGGTGTTGAGAACTGACAACGGTGGTGAATTATGTGGAAAAGAATTTGATCAGATCTGCAAGCAATGTGGCATAGCATGTCAAAATACCACACCATATACCCCACAACAAAATGGAGTTACTGAGAGAACAAACATAAAATTGATGGATAAGGCAAGGAGCATGCTCAGTGGTTTTGGGATCACACAAGAATTCTAGGTGGAGGCAGTCGACACTGCAAAATATCTGGTGAATATGTCTCCTTCGTTGGCACTAGTCGACACGACTCCACATGAGGTATGGTATAGTAAGAAGCCTTCAATTTCACATCTCAAATTATTTGGTTGTGATGCATTTGTGCATGTTCCCAAGGAAAACAAGAGCAATCTATACAAGAAGGAATTCAAGTGCATTTCATTGGATATAAATAAGGAATGAAAGGATATAAGATTAGGGATCCCACATCAAGGAAAATAGTTTACAATTGAGATGTGGTATTTAGAGAAGTCGTAAGTAATTATGAGCCTGAAGAATTTGTTCAGAACAAGAATAATCTATAGAAGGTGTGTTTTGAACTGAGGAATGAAGAAGATGATTCAGATGAGTCAATTGAATCAGAAGATGAGGTGGAACAACTGGCCCTAGTTGTAAGGAGGTCAAAACGARTAAGAAAAGAAAACGAAAGGTATAGTTTTCCCAACTTTCATTTCGCATTCGTATTAATTGCAAATGACGATGAGCCCAAGTCGGTCGGGGAGGTAGTCGACTCAGCAGAGGGAAAACTCTAGAAGGATTCCATGGTTGAAGAGATGGAATCCTTGCACAAGAATGAGACATACRACTTAGTCAAATTACCTAGTGGAAGAAAACCTATCAGTAGAAAATGGATTTCAAGAAGAAGATGAACACAGAAGGTCAAGTCAAGAAATTCAAATCTCGATTGGTAGCGAAAGGATATTCCCAAGTCGAAGGATTTGACTTTAGTGAGATTTTTTCCCCTATTGAAAAATTAACTTCCATTAGAGTACTAATGTCTCTAGCTGCAACATTTGATCTAGAAATAGAACATATGGATGTAAAGATAGTGTTCCTACATGGGGACATGGAAGAATAAATCTACATGAAACGACCTGAAGGATTTGTACTAAAGGGAAAGAAATATTTGGTGTGAAAACTAAAAATAACCCTTTATGGTCTAAAGAAATCACCAAGGATGTGATACCAAAAGTTCGACACACACATCCTTAGTTTGGGTTTTGTGAGAAGAAAAGTTGATCACTGCATATATTCCAAAGAAGAAGGTGGGTGTTTCATATATGTTGTATTGTATGTTGGTGACATGTTGTTGATTGGAAACAACATCAACGCAATAAAGGAGGTGAAGAAGAAGATATCCTCCAAGTTCTACATGAAGGATCTCAGTGTAGAAAAATTCATTATGGGAATGGAGATCAAAAGATATCAAGTAGCTAGAAATCTCTGGTTGAACCAGATGAAGTATATTGAAACAGTTTTGAAACGTTTCAACATGAAGGATTGAAAATATGTGAAGGTGTCAATTCATGTGGGAGAAAGGATAATTGTTGAACAATGTCTAAGGACACAGGAGGAAATAGAGAACATGGCACATGTTCCTTATGAAAGTGTTGTTGGTATTTTAATGTATGTGATGGTTTTCACTCTACCATACATTTCCCATGTAGTGGGAGTGTTGAGAATATACATGTCGACACCTGGGAAGGAACAGGGGAATGTTGTCAAGAGAGTATTCAAGTATTTTTGTAGCACAAAAGACTATGCTATATGCTATCAAGGAAAACATGGAAGTGACAGTGAATCAAATATACATGGATTTGTCGATGCTAACTAGGCTAGACATTTGGATCAATGGAGGTAGACTAGTGGATATGTGTTCAAAATTTTCAGTGGATCAATCAATTGGATGAGTAAGCGACAAGCAGTCGTATACCTATCAAGAAAAAAAGATGGATACATGGAAACCACTCATGGAAGTAAATAAGCAGTATGGTTGCAAAGGTTGTGTTTAGGAATCAGGTTTAAGAAGAGATCTATGAAGATAAGTTGTGACAGTCAAAGTGCAATATTTATGGAAAATAACCCTGCTTATCATTCTAATACTAAGAACATTAATGTACAATACCATTTCATCGAAGACATGGTGGAAAGAAACAAGGTGCTACTAGAGAAAGTATACATGTTGGAAAACATAGTAGACTCCTTCACAAAGTCTGTGAGTGTTGTGAAATTCACTTGGTGAAGAGAGGCAATGGGCATTGTTTCCTTGGGTCTGTGAATGAGAGTTCAGAGGTCTCTTGGTTTCAGCAAAGAAAACAACAAGTGGGAGAATTTTGGGTTGTTATATTCTTTGTAATGAAAGTCAAATCGAGGTGGATTGACCGAAATTAGAAGGAATCAACAACAAGTGGAAGGTCGTTGCGTTCGACTAAGTAAAGACAAAGTCAAACATCCAAAGCAAGTTGAAGGTCTAGGTGGTTCGACCGGGTAAATTTGAATTCGAAAAATCAACAAAAAATCAAAGAGGTAAACCGACAAGAGGTCGGTAGGTGGGCATGTGGCAACTGACTGAAGACCGAATGACGGTAGATTGGTAAAACGACTTGGTAGTTGACTGTAACAGAATCCCAAGATTCGCGGGATTTGTAGCCAATGATCTGCATGGACCTGTAACCATTTTTGGGCACCTTTCTTTTCATTTTTTCCTACTATAAATTGTATAAAGAAGGCATTTTCTAGTGTTGTAAAGGTTAATCAAGCTAATGGCTAATTTCCAATAGAAATATAATCGTAGAGGTTTTTGGTCATGTAGATATAAGTCGAATTGGTTACATGGTTGTTCTTGTGTAAAGAAAGAAGGTATGATGGCGATTGTCTCTTAGGTGTGGACCAAGGTTAGACATGTAACCTTTTATTATGAATTAATAAGACAATAAGAGAGAAAAACGCTCAAGGAATGTTGGCTTTCCCAGTTTAGTTTTCCAGGGTAAAATCTTTGTGTACTGTGTGTTTTCTTTGTCATTTACTATCTTGTTTAAATATTTCTCCCTCTCTTATGCTAGGTTTAGCGTGGAATTGTTCCTCATTTCCTAACACACTTCACCCATATTCAAACTTAATTGTCTGAAACACTCATGGACAAATGCCTCTTGAGGATGAAATTTTTAATATTTGGCCTGAGATTGTTTGAGGGTCGAGAGTTTTATAAGAGAGAGGGAAAAACTTACCCACATTGTTTCATAGTTTTTGTATTGCAAGCATGAATTTAAGGCTCTCCCTGAGTCTTATCTCCTAGGATGCCTCGACATCATTCCACTAACATCCTGGAACATACCAAGGGGTAACACCCATAATTAAATGCATCTACATCATTTTAATGCACATGAATGTAGCTAAATAAATCATTTATAACAACACATAAAACCATTCTCATTCATAGAGTAAAATGTGTTATCACATAATCCTATCAAGACCTTGGGGCTTGTGATTATCTACCTAAATCTGTGTTTTTGCTTGTCTTTTCCCCTTTTCACAGACCTGGTCATGGTTTTCTTTTCCCTCCCAACATGTATTGATATTTCATCGCATTCATCCTTGTCGACCGACCAGTTTTCCCTATCAACATGCCTGGAAGATATCGGCCCTGAATTTCTCTATCTCTTCCGAAGGGAGATCTCTTCTCCCCTTTACCTCCATGACTGAGCCTTTGTTTTCCCAAACCTAAGTCAGTCCATTCAAGTCTCTATTTTCATAGTCTGTAACGTTGGAAACAGTCAAATAACGAATCAAATCAAGCGAGCGAGCAAAGACCAGTTTTCATTAGCAAGGATCCATTGATGGAGCAGATTGACGGCCATCGGGTGATGGTGATCACAGAGTTGCATTAAGAATAGCGTCAAGAAGAGTCACAATTTCACGAGTCGGGAGAGCAAGGGAGCAGAGTCATCAGAACTCGCGTAACGCAAATTCCCAAATGGCCAAAGCCCGATGTGTCGAAGGACCTGGTGTACCAATATGCAGAAGTCTCGAAGCCTAAGATTAGAGGGAGTCGTTCGATCTCATGCGGACAGGTGGCGGTCGATTGACTTTTTCGGGAGTTGGCATTTCATGGTTCTCGTCAAAAAAAAAAACGCACCCATAGACCAAATCCTCGAAATGAGAAACCACGAATTGACCAAGGTTTTAGCCCCGAGTCATAGTCGATGACCATATGGAAGAAAGATAAGGGAGGCACGGACACAAGTTAATCCTGTCATGATTTCGACAACCGAGAGTCCGAAGGACGAGGAGTTAACCCCTTCCTATCGCCGATACATGAAATTCACGAAGCGCCTTTAGTTTTTACGCAAGGTCACAACCCACAGTCACACGAAAATCAGGTCCAAGAGAAGATAAGCATCTGTTCAGGCCAGCTAAGGAAATGATCTTGATCGTCGGGTCAGAAATAAGATCGAAATATTGGTTTGGGCAGGGTGATTTCACAATATCGGGGATCGGGATTCTTGAGACTTAGCATGTGAGAATCCCCAACAGAAGAAATGTTGAAATGATTTTGGAGAAAGGAACAGGGTTATGGCCCTGGGTTACATCGAGGATGGAGCCAAAAGAAAAGGAGGCCAGCCTCTGGGCCTTGGAGAGCATGCACATGGTCCTCCCTTGCACCTATAGTCTTCGCCACTCTCCAAGGAAGAAAGCAGTTAATGAATATTGAGCAGGTGGTTGAAACCTCTGCTCAATCCATAAATGGAAGGCGTGGAAGATCTAGAGTGGTCAGCCCATGGTACCTATGTGTGAAGGCCCCCCTGCAAGAGCCATGTCGATCTGATGTTCCTGTCATACAAGAAGAGCTTGCGCATGCTAACTTGGAATTTAATGGCTCAACAACTCTTCTGTTGTCAAGGGTGAGTTTCTCTAAGTATATATACTCAGTTTTTGTGTTTTTGTAAGGGTTGATGGTCGAGCTAGGCTCCCACATTGTAAAGTTTTGATGAAGAATTGGTTTTCCTGGTTATGCAATTGTATCTGAGACTTCCTATGTAATGAAAGTCAACTTTTCTCCATCTCTCTGTAAACACTACTTTAAGACAATCGGAATTGGAGGATCCAATCAAGGGTGATTGTGTTGTTGTGATGTATGTTTGATCGTGACAGTATTTTTACTAGTTTTAAATAAGGTTTCTATATTATCTCTTCCTCCTCACACTGAGTAACTCGGAATTGGAGGATCCAGTCGAGTTGTTACAACAGCATTGTGATGAAGGTTTGATCACCGTGTTGTTGTAACTGTGTTGCTTAGGCACATTTTCAATGTCTTGTATTCCTTCTCCAAGTTGCTAGAAGGCCTGATGCCCATAGCAGTCTTATTCATCTTTCTCACCAAGTCTTCCCTCTGTTCATTTTAAACTCAACTTCCTGACTGAAGTTAGATCAGGACCTCACCTGCTCGTGCATGTCTGGCCTAGTTTTCTGAGTTAAAACAATATTCTCCTAGGTTTGCGCCCATTCTACCACCCTAATTCAATCATCATGACATATAAAACTGATGGGTATTAGTCTTACCTCTGCTGTAATCCAGAGGTGAATTCTGGTGCTAACATTTATGGCACCATTGTCGGGGACGAAGTTGAATATTTTCCCCTGGATTGAACGGCATTGAGCCTCTGATCCTGAAGGTGCATTAGGCTTCAGAGCCCTACAAGATTGCTACTGTGCACCTGACGACTCCATTGTGACGACTCCACTATGGCAAATCTACTGTTTCAATTGTGGCTTCTCGAGGTAGAGACACATGGTCTACCCTGAAGATGCCTTTAGCAACACCTGAAGCCGATCCAAAGAAACTTATTAGAAAGGTAAAGACCCTGCAAGAAGGAGATTCTACTATTAAACCAGGTATTTCTGACAATTTTCACCTTAGTCCTTTAGAAGCCACTATATCTGCTTCTCCTTTTCCTATCATACCGTCTGCAGGATTTTCTCGAACTTTGAATTTTGGGAGTGTTCCTGTTGAGTTTTCCCCTTCTGATCTGGGATTGGAGGGAGAAATCCTCATCACTCCTCTCTCCCCTGAGGTTGTACCATGGTTTAGACCCGGAACCTCAGCAAATTTTCCCACCCCGGGCCTTACCACCCCTCCTCCTATTGTTGTTGTTGTTGATGAGCGAAGAGAAACCTTTGTTCCCTTAAACCCGTTAGCCTCCTCCTTGAATCCTCTGTTGTTTCCTTTTCCTCCTACAAGCTCAGTTCTAGTTTCTCTTGCCCGGACTCCATCCCCTCTTGGTTCTCCTCCTGTTCACACTCTAATGGCAGGAGCTAATCCACCTAGAAACAGAATGGATGCTATAATAGCTACTCAATATGCTCCTCTCGTTTTACCTCAGCCTCTAAATGCCCTCCTTGATGGAGACTACCTAAAATACATGCCCAAGTTCATTGGAGAAGAAGACGTAACTACAGAAGAGCACCTAGCTGCCTTCTACAATTATGCAAATAATATGAATATTGAAAATGAAGATGTCTGGATGAGAGTCTTTGTCCAGAGCCTTGATGGTGAGGTTAGGAAATGGTTTAGGGGACTGACCCCTAGATCTATTGCTGGGATTGAAGATCTATACAATGCCTTCTTGAGACAGTGGGGAGATAAAAAACATTTCATGTATTACATGACAGAGTTTGGGTCCTTGAAGAGAAAGGAAGGAGAGTCTGTCTCTAACTTCTCCAAAAGATTTAATAAAATGTATAATAAGATCCCTGTTGAGATAAATCCCTCAGAAGCCTCTGCCAAAATCACTTATGCTAGTGCTTTTGACCCTGATTTCTGCCTCCTTCTCAGAGAGATAAGGGCTACATCCTTGGCTAACATGCAAGATGCAGCCCTCGAAGTAGAATCCAACATGTTGGAAGTTAACAGGCTCAAAAGCAAATCTGATAGAGACAAGGGAAGAGAGAGGTCTGAGGCCTCAACCTCTGGTTCTTCTATAGCTTACCCTCAAGTAGATGAATTGACAAAGATGGTAAACTCTCTGTCTGCATAGATGGAGAAAATCAAAATGGAGGGGAGGATGACATACAAAAATCCTCAAAATGTTGATAACAGAGGCAACTTCAGGAGGCCGAATAATAATGATCCTCAAATTATGCCAAGGGAACACAGGAACAGAGATAGAGAGGATCAGAGGGTTCAAACCCCTCTCCAAAATAACCTGGTTGATGATGAGAAGAGGGAAGAAGAAGAGATTGACCCCGAAATTCATTGTATCGGAGACACCTCCCCTTTTCCTCATTTGACTCAATCAACATATGAGGAGTCTCTCATGGACAATCACCTTAATGAGATGAGCAAGGAAGACAAGGCTAGTGGCAGCCAAAACATATACAACCTTAGATCCAAGAACAAGGTCAGAATGTCTGATCTTTCAGAGCGGCCCACCAAAGCAGAGAAGCCTGATAAATATGTGGCAAACAACAAAAAAGGTAAGAAAATCCAAGTCCCCTCTTCAGTGGTCCAAATTCTTGTTCCTGAAGTAAAAGAAGTCCCAAAGCTCACATACTCTTTTAATTTTGAGCATGAAATTCAGAAAATCAAAATTCTCGTGCCCCTTTTAGAGCTAGTCAAACATGAGGACTTCAAAAAATCCCTCTCTAACCTATTTTAGCACAAGCCACCCTACCATCCCACAGATTTAGTAAATCTTCAAGACAAAAATTCAGCATTCATCCTAGGTCCTATGGTAGAAGACCGAGATGATTCATCCCCTCACTTCTACATGTCACTGAACATACATGACAAGGTGTTGCATAACTATCTAATGGATTCGAGGGCTTCCCATAATCTCATGCACAAAACTGTCATGAAAGAAATCAGTCTGGAAGTCACAAAGGCCTACCATGATTTGTACTCTTTCGATTCCAGGAGGGTGTAGTGTCTTGGGGTTATCAAATATCTGGTCATGACCTTGTTTCAGCTGCCCATGAAGAGTGTGGCCATGGATATCGTGGTAGCTGATGTTCCCCCCAATTTTGGCATGTTGTTGTCAAGATCTTGGATAAAAAGGCTGGGTGGAACATTCCAAATGGACCTCACATATGCTACCATTCTAGTGTTTGGGAGGGATCATAGAAGGTTGTGCAGAGAAGCTCAATTGTCCTACATCGTTAGTGATGAAGTTAACCCCACTAACCATCCTATCTTCGCCCTTGACACTAAATTGGGATCCAGTTTATTGCAGCTCACTGATGCTCCCAAGCCCCCTCCAAAACTCAAAAAGAAGTCCACTAATTTTCATGAATTTTCCTCACCCATCGCCTCTGTGTGGAAAAGTTTCTTTGATGGAGCCTCCTCCAAGGAAGGTGTTGGTGCTGGAATGGTGTTTATCTCACCAAATCAAGAGACCATACCCATGTCCTACAAATTAGAATTTAAAGCTACCAATAATGTGACAGAGTACGAAGCTTTTGTGTTGGGTTCGAGGGCCGCAAGAGACATGGCAATCAAAGAAATATTTGTGTTTGGGTATGTCGAGCTGGTTGTAAAAAAAGTTAGGAATCTTTACCAAGCCAAGCATCCAAGGCTCAGACCTTATAGAAAGGAAGTGTGGGATTTAATAGAAATATTTTTCCTGGCTTTCAACATTTCATTCATTCCTAGAGAGGAGAACGCGGTGGCCGACTCTTTGGTTGTTTAAGCAAGTAATTTCAAACTTCCTCTGCCATCAAAACTCAAGTATGATATAGAAGTAAAATACAGACCCTCTATACCCGAAAATGTCAAGCACTGGAAGGAATTTGAGGATGATCTTGAGATCAAAAGATTCCTGGAAGTTGTTGATCAATTTTATGCATTACATATAGACCAGGATCATGATTCTGAGAATAACACACACGATGGTGTATTTTTAGAGAAGATTACTAATCATCACATTGTGCAGTTACCAAGCAATCACATGCCAAAGGGACTGGTCCCTTTGGAGAGGATCCTTGACAATAGTGATGTGGCAGTAAAAATATAAGAATCCAGTTGATGAGGCTAACATATCTGAATGCAACATCGGTTCAAAGGAGGATCCTAAACATGTCAAGTTGTTAAGTTGTCTGTCCAAGGAGTAGAGGGATGAGTATGTTGAGATTTTAAAGAATTTTGTTGATGTGTTCACCTGGACCTATGAAGATCTCAGAACATATGACACATAGGTCATATAGCATAAGATCCCACTGAAAGAAGAGGTTGAACCATTTAGGTAGAAATTAAGATAGATTAATCCTATGTTGTTGCCTATCATGGAGATAAAGGTGAAGAAGATGTTGGATGCTCATATCATTGTGACTTTGAGGTATTCAGAGTGGGTGGCCAACTTGGTCCCAGTGAGAAAGAAGAGTGGATAAATCAGACTCTGTGTCAATTTCAGAAACCTGAATAGGAGTTCAAAGAATGACAATTACCCCTTGCTGAAAATGGAACATATTCTACAAAGGGTAACTGTCGCATCGAGGATTTCCATGATTGACGGTTTTTCTGGCTATAACCAAATTTTCGTCTTACCTGAAGATAGAGAAAAGACATATTTCATCACTCCCTGGGGTATGTTCATGTATGCCAAAATGCCCTTTGGTCTGATGAACATAGGGGAAACCTTTCAGTGAGCCATGGATATCACTTTCATTGGAGAAAGGGACAAGTTCGTGGTCATCTATCTGGACGACATCACGGTTTTCTCCAAGTCTGACAGCGAGCACTGTGAGAATTTAAAAAGGGTTTTCTTGAAATGCAGGAAGTTTGGTCTCTCCTTGAATCCCAAAAATTCTATGTTTTCCATGAAGGAGGGAAAGTTGTTGGGCCACATAGTATCATCTAGGGGAGTCAGGATCGATCCCAGCAGAGTTGAAGCGATCCAAACCTTGTCACCCCTGAGATCCAGGAAAGAAGTCTACTCTTTCCTAGGAAAAATTAATTTTTTGAGGAGGTTTGTTTCCAACTTTGTTGAGATGGTAAAGCTTATAACAACCATGTTGAGGAAGGGAAATGAAGTTAAGTGGACTACAGATTCTTGAAATTCCTTTGATATGATAAAGAAATCCTTGACTGAAGCTCATGTGCTAACCATTCCTAATTTCTCAAAGGATTTCTTTATTTTTTCATTTGCTTCATTCGACACCGTGGCAGTTGTTTTATTACAGAAAAATGTTGAAGGGATGGAGCAGCCTATTTCCTTTTTCAGTCGAGCATTAAGATATGAAAAAACCAAATATGACATCATCGAGAATCAATCCTATGCATTGGTGAAGGCCCTTAAATCTTTCAGAGTCTATGTTTTGCATTCAAAATTTATTTCATACGTCCCTTCATCTTTTGTGAAGGACATTCTCATTCATCCTGACATAGACAGGAGAAAGAGCAAGTGGATCGCCAAAATCCTTGAGTTTGATCTTGAAATAAAACCCACCAAACTAATTAAATGCTAGGGTTTAGCCAAGTTGTTGGTTGAATCTAATTGTAAAGTGTTGGGGGTTAACTTCATCAACACTTGCTCAGAAATTTAGCAGGATGAGTTGTCTGATGGAATCCCTCAAGACATCCCTCCATTAGCATAATTCACCTGGTATAAAGATGTTATATATTTCCTGCAGGAGTTCAGGTCCCCTGATGGCATGGGAAAAAGAAAGGAAAGAGCTTTAAATCTCAAAGCAATCAGGTATTGCCTCATTGACTAGGTCTTGTATTGGAAAGACCCTCAAGGAATGCTTCTGAGATGTCTAGACCCACAGGAGGCCCAAAAGATTATTTTTGGGTTTCATGACAGCCTATGTGGGGGACACCATTTCTGGAAGACCACATCCTACAAAATTCTCAGGGCTGGGTACAATTGGCCCACTTTATTCACTAAGGTCTGCAGAAAGATCAAAGCCTGTATCAAATGTCAAAAATTATTAGGAAAGAAGCAGCTCAAATCTCTACCACTAAAGCATGTGGTAGCTTTAGGACCCTTTCAGCAGTGGGGCCTAGACTTTATTGGGGAAATTCATCCTGCATCAAGTGGTCGGCACAGGTGGATCTTGACTGCAACAGATTATTTCACCAAGTGGATAGAAGCTATCCCCACCAGGAGTTCTTCACACAAAGTGATCATTAGCTTCCTGGAGGATGTCATGGCAAGGTTTGGTTGTCTAAAAAAAATTATCACTGATAATACTGCCTCCTTCAAGTCTGAGCCTTTGGTCAAGTTCTCTGAGCAGTTTGGGATTTCATTAATTCACTCCACTCCTTATTATCCCCAAGGAAATGGACTGGCAGAGTCCTCTAACAAAATTCTAATCAAGCTCATCAAAAGACTGTTAGAAGACAATAAGAAGGCCTGAGATTCAAAGCTTAAATTCGCTCTGTGGGTTGATCGAGTGACAACAAAGAGGTCCCTAGGCATCTCCCCTCTCCAACTTTTTTAAGCAACCAAAGTTATTTTTCCTTCTTAGTTGGCTTTACCTATAGAAAAATTCTTTCAGGATCATCAAGGAGAGCCTGATGATATGATCAGAAGGATTCATCAATTGGTGGAGGTCCATGTAGAGACCGTAAAATACAACATTTAATTCAATTTAGCATATAATCCTTTCTAATACAAAAATAATTCATTTGCCAACATATGAGCATATCATATTCGACAAGAATAAAAATCTATCTACAACATGAAATAACTTAGCAATTTCATAAACAAATTACCTGCTTTTGATGCTAATTTCTGCCAATATGATTGTCCTGTCCCTGCTACCTTACTGTTGCCTTGTTGCTGCCTGATGCACTGACCAACTCTGCCCAAACCGACTAACCTCCCAGCCAGCTAGGAGCAGCTTGTCCGGCTCCCTAGCTCCAGGAAACCGAAAGGAATCCTGGCCCCCGTGCCCAAAACCCCTAGCAACCCGGTGCCCCTGCAATGATACTCAAAGACTGCAGAACTCCACCACAGAACCAAAAAATCCAAGAAAAGAAACCAGAACTCTCGTCTCCTATCCAAAATGCTTCCCTCCCCCAAAAAATGATGATCCTCCCCCTGTAAGGCTCCTCCCGTCATATCCCCCTTTCACCAACTCTCTTCCCCCTCATTAATTTCCTTATCCCTCCTTTATTACCTTATCCCTTTATTTATTATCCTATCCCCTCCATTTAATGTTTCTTATCCCCTCCCGCATATGTAAAGCAATTAATTAAATAAATTAAAATTATTAAGCCCCTTAATTTATTACCCATGTCATTGAATGTGATATGTAATTAATTAATTAATCAAAAGTTATAAACAATTAATTAATAAATAAATATTTAATTAATATTATTAATGCTAATCATTGTTTAATTAAAACTATATTAGGACAATTAATTATCTAATTAAATTTTACTTAATAATCCGTAAGCATATATTCAACTAGGGTTGTTACATACACCCACCCTTTAAGAAACTTCGTCCCGAAGTTAAGGTATCTCATGGTACAAAGGAAAAGAAACATGGTTCACACATTCATAACAATTAACCGACAATATTAGTAAGTAAGTCAAGAAAACTCATACATACTAGTGTACATGTACAAGAAATGCATGTGTAGCTAGTACATACAAGTCTCATGCATGTACTAATAATCAATAACTATCATCCTTTATTAATTTAGGTATGCATCCAATCCAATCAACAAGACTAGTCTTTTATAAAAGACAACAAACCAATCAATTGTTTGAGAAATCCTTTAATTACAATTATCCGGTTCAACAATTTTATTTAGACAACTATGGTTTAGTTATGTAATTATGAATATTCATATATACACATTTTCTTTCTAGAAGGGAAAACATTAAATTCCACCATAAGACAAATCTCCATACTTTCTCAACTATTTCTACTCATCCTTCCTCCCTAACTTACTTCCATCTCCATTCCTATCCTTCCTCTGCTAGACTATCTTGGAACGTCAACTATATTGACCTAACTCCAAATAGAACCCGTAAGCGGAAGTGTCACTATCTCGACCAAGATTCCCTAGCATGCAACCGACAGTCATCATCACACATCTTAGGGAGCGTGAACTAACACCATCCTCCCATGAATTCAGGTTTCGGAGGATACACGGTGGGAAATGCCTCCACCCCTCCTAATCATAACTAGGGTCCACACCCTACAATGGAATATACAGTGGCACCGTGTTGTTGGGGGTTTTGTAATCGTTTATTCAGTTTTGGGCAGTCTCATCACCTGAAATCCTGCACTAGTCCACATATCATAGCAATGCATCCAACCAATATAATTTAACATACAAATATTCGTACCATAATGTTTCTCGGCTAGTGGTCATGATATCCACTTTCATCATCATTATGTTGGCTATTTCGTAGCCCATAACATATAGATTAGTCTGTAACACAAACTCATACATTTCTATGCATTATCATCATGTTATTGCATACAATCATCATTTCTATTTGGTATCCTTGTATCAACAACTTAACATCAAAGTTTTCCAGTTAGAAATAGATCTCATAATATCCCATAATTCAATTTTGACACCCATTCATAAGATTATTATTTACCAAAATAGATTGCATCATATCCAACATCATTCTAATAGCATTTAAACATTCATTAAATTCACATTCTCACAATATGTCGCATCATATACATCATCATCAATAGCATTTAAACATTTGTAAAATTTACATTCACATAGCAGATCGCATTACATACATCATCATCTATAACATTTAAACATTCATAAATGTTCATACATCTTAAAGTTTCACTGTGAATAGAAAACAAAGTATATAGGCCTCAGGTAATCCTGTCTGTCTAAGTCAAAAGGTGGTGTTACATACACCCAACCTTTGAGAAACATATTCTCGAGGTGGTCAAAAAAGTGAGGGATAGTCTCGCCGTATTGTCTCGGCGTCTTCCCAAGTAGCAGATCCTGGACTATATTTGTCCCAATGGACCTTAACTTGGTCTAACAAACGGTTCCTGAGCTGTCAGAATCTACGGTCCAATATGCGTAACGGTTCTACCGTGAGGGTTCCCACGTCCAATACCTACAATTCCTTCCAATTTAGTTTATGGGATTCATCAGCAGCATAATGATGTAAAACAGATACATGAAATACATTATGAGTTTTATGCAAGTGGGGTGGCAGTACGAGACGATACGCAACGGGTCCAATTTTCTCTTGGATTCTGAACGGTCCTATAAACCGAGGTGACAACTTTGTCCCCTTCCCGAACCGTATGGTACTCTTATTAGGCCTGATACGAATGAAAACCTGGTCTCCCACTTCATAACTTCAGTCGGTCCTGTGTGCATCCGCATAACTTTTCTGCCTATCCTGTGCTTCCTTTAGTCTCTGCCTAATCTGAATCACCTATTCCTCCATCTCTTGAATCAATTCTGGCCCAACTATTACTCGGTCTTCTAGTCTATCCCAACTCAATGGTTTTTTGCATGGCCTTCCATACAGAGCTTCGTAGGGTGGCATTTCGATGGAGCTATGAAAACTGTTATTGTAGGCAAACTCTAGCAAAGGTAGGTACTTCTCCCACTGGGTTTGATTATCCATGACATACATCCTAAGCATGTCTTCCATGACTTGATTTACTCTCTCGGTTTGCCCATCTGTTTCAGGATGATAAGATGTGCTTAAGTTCAACTGAGTCCCCAACGTTGACTGCAAACTTGTCCAAAACCTAGAAGTGAATCAGGAGTCCCTATCTGAAATTATCTTCTTAGGTATCCCGTGCATACGGATAACCTCGCTTACAAACACACATGCCACATCGGTGACATCGTAAGTGTCTCTAACCAGAATAAAATGAGCACTCTTGGTTAACTTATCCACTATCACAAGAATGACATTGTGTCTATGAGATGTGAGCAGCAACCCCACAACAAAATCCATAGAAATGACTTCCCATTTGGACATAGGAACATCATGTGGTTGTAGGAGGCCTACCAGGTGATGATGGTCGGATTTCACTTGTTGACACTCTAGGCACTTGGCGGCGAAATGGACTATATCGTGATTCATGCCTACCCAAAAGAAGAGCCTCCTCATGTCTGCGTACATCTTCTTCACACCCAGATGCACACAATAAAGTGCTCTATGGGCTTCCTTCAATATGATGCTTCGAATATCCCCACTTTCAGGGATGTACATCCTTCCCTGATATCTTAATAGTCCGTCTGCTTCCAGACTATATTCTTCATACTTTGGATCTAACTGCCTCCCGCTTTGGAGGTTTGAAGTAACCTTTAAATACCAACTGTCTCCTTGGAGTTGTGTCAACACATGTTCCCTCAGATTGACCTTTAAGGGTACCAAGGAGAAGATATGTGGTCTCCTACTCAAGGCATCTGCGACCACATTTTCCTTTCCCTTGATGTACGAAATACCAAAATCGTACTCACTCCATCGCCTTTGCCTAGCATTCATATCCCTTTGAGTGAAGAGATGTTTTAAACTTTTATGGTCTATTTTGAGCTCAAAGTTTCACCCCACAAGATAGTGCCTCCAAAGTTTCAGAGCTAGCATTACAGCTACCAACTCTAAATCATGAGTCGCGTATATCTCTTTATGTTGCTTCAACTTCCTTGATGCATAAGCTATCACTCCTCCATCCTGCATTAGCACAGCCCCCAACCCTTTCTTCGAGGCATCCGTGCAGACTGTGAATTCATTTTCCATATCTGGCACTCGTAGAATTGGTGCACTAGTTAGTAACCTCTTAAGCTCAATGAATGCACTATCACATTCTTCTGCCCATTCATACCTGACCCCCTTGCGTTGCAAAGTGGTGATGGGTTTTTCTATTTTGGAGAATCCCTCCACAAATATTTGATAGTAACCTGCTAGCCCCATGAAGCTTATCACCTCATGGGAATTTTTCGGCACTGGCCACTCCATAATGGCCTTTACCTTTTCTGGGTCCACAGAGATTCCTTCGCCGAAAATGATATGACCTAAATAATGAATTTATTTCTGGAAGAAGGAACACTTTGACAACTTCCCATACAATTTGTTCTCCCTAAGGCAGGACAACACTACTCGTAGGTGTTCCTCATGTTCTCTTTCATTCTTGGAATAGATGAGGATGTCATCTAGAAAGACTTGTACAAAACGGTCTAAGTGCTTCCGGAATATGTCATTCATGAGGCTCATGAATACGGCTGGCACATCAGTCAATCTGAAAGGTACGACGACAAACTTGTAATGTCCAAACCGATTTCGAAAGGTGGTTTTTGGGATGTCGCCTTCCTTAATCCTTAACTGATGATACCCTTATCGCAAATCAATATTTGAGAATATCGTTGCTCCTTTCATCTGATCAAAGAGGTCATCTATTCATGGCATCGGGTACCTATTTTTCACTGT
>JASDQU010737294.1:85185-106483 GCA_032191745.1 Picea mariana
TTCTTTACATAGGTTTGTTTATTTGAAACAAGTGTTTAAATTTATTTAATACTTCAATTAGTATATTATTATGCCTTTTACATTTTTAATGTGCAATAGATCTGTGTTAAAAAAAATTGTGTTTGAATTGCAGGTTAGGTGGAGCTAGAGCTTGGCCCTTAAGGCTCCAGATTGTGAACGAGGCTCTGATACCATGTGTAGAGACCATAAAATACAACATTTAATTCAATTTAGCATATAATCATTTCTCATACAAAAATAATTCATTCGCCAACATATGAGCATATAATACTCGACAAGAATAAAAATCTATCTACAGCATGAAATAACTTAGCAATTTCATAAACAAATTACCTGCTTCTGATGTTAATTTCTGCCGATATGATTGTCCCTTCCCTGTTTCCTTGTTGTTGCCTTGCTGCTGCCTGATGCATTGACCAACTCTGCCCAAACCGACTAACCTCCCAGCCAGCTAGGAGCAGCCTGTATGGCTCCCTAGCTCCAGGAAACTGAAAGGAATCCTAGCCCCCGTGCCCAAAACCCCTAGCAAACCGGTGCCCCTGTAATGATACTCAAAGACTGTAGAACTCCACCACATAACCAGAAAATCCAAGAAAAGAAACCAGAACTCTCGTCTCCTCTCCAAAATGCTTCCCTCCCCAAAAAAATGATGATCCTCCCCCCGTAAGGATCCTCCCGTCATATCCCCCTTTCACCGACTCTCTTCCCCCTCATTAATTTCCTTATCCCTCCTTTATTACCTTATCCCTTTATTTATTATCCTATCCCCTCCCACATACGTAAAGCAATTAATTAAATAAATTAAAATTATTAAACCCCTTAATTTATTACCCATGTCATTGAATGTGATATGTAATTAATTAATTAATTAATTAATCAAAATTTATAAACAATTAATTATTAAATAAATATTTAATTAATATTATTAATGCTAATCATTGTTTAATTAAAACTATATTAGGACAATTAATTATCTAATTAATTTTTACTTAATAATCCCTAAGCATATATTCAACTAGGGTTGTTACAGTCCAGCAAACTAGAGAGCAGGTGGTGAACAAAACTCATGACCGTCAGCAAAGGATCAAGCAGGCCTTTGACAGAAGGGCAATAAACGAAGACTTTCAGTTGGGAGATCTAGTGCTTAAATGGGATGCACCCAGGCAGGACAAGGGCAAGCATGGAAAATTTGATGCCCTTTGGATCAGTCCCTTCAAGATTTCTGAAGCATCTCCAAACAATACCTACAGGTTGCGAAATCTGGAGGGTGATGAATTTTTTGGTGGCCCCGTAAATGGGCACTTCCTGAAGAGGTTTTTTGTTTAAGGCCGCAATCGGCTTCCCGCCATTGTAAATATTGTTCATGTTTTTGTTTTATAAAAGACTCCACAACCCGACACTAAGGCATTGGAGCTACGCATTCTTAGCAGCTCACAGGGAGCATGTCATCCCCCATGGAGCCTAATGTTATCACATAATCCTTTCAAGACCTTGGGGCTTGTGATTATCTACCTAAGTCTTTGTTTTTTCTTGTCTTTTCCCCTTTTCACAGACTCGATCATGGTTTTCTTTTCCCTCCTGACATATATTGTTTTTTCATCACGTTCATCCTTGTCGATCGACCAGTTTTCCCTATCAACATGCCTGAAAGATATCGGCCCTGAATTTCTCCATCTCTTCCAAAGGGTGATCACTTCTCCCCTTTACCTCCATCACTGAGCCTTTGTTTTTCCAAACCTAAGTCAGGCCATCCAGGTCTCTATTTTCACAGTCTGTAACACTAGAAATGGTCAAATAACGAATCAAATCAAGCGAGCAGGAAAAGACCAGTTTTCATTGGCGAGGATCCATCAATGGAGCAGATCGACATCCATCGGGTGACAGGGATCACAGAGTTACACGAGGAATAGCATCAAGCAGAGTCGTGATTTCGCGAGTCGGGAGAGCAAGGGAGCAGAGTCATCAGAACTTGTGTAACGCAAAGTCCCAAAGGGTGAAAGCCCGATGTGTTGAAGGACCTGGTGTACCAATATGCAGAAGTCTCGAAGCCTAGGATTAGAGGGAGTCATCCGATCTCATGCAGACAGGTGGCGGTCGATTGGCTTTTTCAGGATTTGGCATTTTGGGGTTCTTATAAAAACAAAAAAAAATACATCCATAGCCTGAATCCCCGAAACATGAAACCACGGAGTGCCCAAGGTTTTAGCCCTACGTCATAGCCGATGACCATATGGGAGAAAGATAAGGGAGGCACTGACACAAGTTAAGATCGTCACGATTTCGGCAGCCAAGAGTCTGAAGGACGAGAATTTGACCCCTTCCTATCGCCGATACTCGAAATTCACGAAGTGCCTTTGATTTTTAGGCAAGGTCACAACCCACAGTCACACGGAAAGTAGGGCCAAGAGAAATATAAGTGCCTATTCAGGCCAGCTAAGGAAATAATCCTTTCCGTCGGGTCTGAAAGAAGATCGAACCATTGGTTTGGGCAGGGTGATTTCGCAATACCGGGGATTGGTATTCCTAAGACTTATCATGTGAGAATCCCCGACAGAAGAAATGTCAAAATGATTTTGGAGAAAGGCATGGGGTCATGGCCCTGGGTTACATTGAGGATGGAGCCAAAAGAAAAGGAGGCCAACCTATGGGCCTTGGAGAGCATGCACATGGTCGTCCCTTGCGCCTATAGTCTCAGCCACTCTCCAAGGAAGAAAGCAGTTAATGACGATTAAGAAGGTGGTTGAAACCTCATCTCAATCCATAAAAGGAAGGCATGGAAGGTTTGGAGCGGTAAGCTCGTGGTACCCCTGTGTGCAGGCCCCCCTGCAAGAGCCATGCCAATCTGATGTTCATGTTAGACAAGAAGAGCCTGTGCATGCTAACTTGAAATTTAATGGCTCAGAAACTCTCTTGTTGTTAGGGGCGAGTTTCTCTGAGTATATATACTCATTTTTATGTTTTTGTAAGGATCGTTGGTCGAGATAGGCTCCCGCATTATAAAGTCTTGATGAAGTACTGATTTTCCTGGTTATGCAATTGTATCAGAGACTTCTTGTTTAATGAAAGTCAACTTCTCTCCATCTCTCTATAAACATTGCTTTAAGACACTCGGAATTGGAGGATCCAGTCGAGGGTGATTGTGTTGTTGTGATGTATGTTTGATCATGGCAGTATTTTTACCAGTTTTAAATCAAGTTTTTGTATTATCTCTTCCTCCTCACACTGAGTAACTTGGAATTGGAGGATCCAGTCGAGTTGTTACAGTAGCATTGTGATGAAGGTTTGATCACCATGCTATTGTAATTGTGTCGCTTAGGCACATTTTTAGTGTCTTGTGTTTCTTCTCCAAGCTACTAGAAGGCCTGATGCCCATAGCAGTCTTGTTCATATTTCTCACCAAGTCTTCCCTTTGCTCATTTTAAACTCAAATCCCTGACTGAAGTTAGATCATGACCTCACCTGCTCATGCATGTCTGCCCTATTTTTCTAAGTTAAAACGATATTCTCCTAGGTCTGCGCCCATTCAACCACCCTAATTCAATTATCGTGACATATAAAACTGATGGGTATCAGACTTACCTCTACCGCAATCCAGAGGTGACTTCTAGTGCTAACAAAATTCACATCGATAAGCCTCGTAAGAAAACTCAGATAATAGATAAACACTTATTTTAAAAGAAATATTGTGCAACTAGTTGCTTGGGAAGGACGTTCCATCGAACCATAGACTTGTTGTTCCATGTCTCAATATAAAATCACCCCCAGCTGGGGCTAGGAATCCACAAAAGAAGGGTGCCTCTCACAGTCCACTCAAAACTCAATACCTCACAACCCACTAGTATTCTCCTATAGTTATCGCAAAATTCCTCTAGCTCTCTTCCTCTTGACCTGCCCAACCCAAGGAATGTGTCCCTTCACTACTCTTAGTCCATTGGCACTATGGGGAAATCCCCCCTAAAATGTCTCTAAGCAATAGGTAGAGAAATAACTCCCTTAAAAGACTTATCTACCTTTAATCTACCCCAAAACCTATTAATATTATGGTAGTTGTGGGAGGTATTTACCTCCACGTGTGAACCTGATGAGAATAGAAGACTCCAGGAAGCAAGAGAAACCCTAATGAGTTGGCTAATAACCCTAGAAGCCTTGTCGGCTTAAGAAGATAATTTATATTAGGTTATTAGCCTTCAAGAGAAGAAGTCGGTCATAAATAATAATAATATACTGAACAGACACTTATCTAGAAGGAGAAGTTGGCCCCAAAAAATCTGGTAGAACCAGTATAAATACAGGGCACTAGTTCTCATTTGACAGCATCTCAGAATTGCAGTTCCCAGTTTGGTGCACACTGCAGTTGCAGTCTTGTGCGCAGGTTTGGAGGAGAGCTGCTGGTGCAGCTGCAGTAGTAGCAAGTTTTCAGTATTGGCTTGAATATCTCTTGGCTAGGGTTTGGGACTATTTGATTAGTCTTTTGTGTTGCACTCTCCTTAAAGAGAGGTGCACTACCTTTTGTTTGGCTATCTAGCCTAGGGTTTTCTTCCGGAGTAATTCTCAGTCAAGGTTAAGGTGCTCGGAGGGAGGCTTCGGCCTATGGTTGGGTGACGAAGGTATCGTCAATGGTAAAATGAGCACACCATCTTCTATATTCTAACAGGTTATGGACCCACACCCCTTCAGTCAGCCTAAAACGCTAGAAGGAAACATAGCCGCTAGATATTGAGCTCGTTGAGGAACTGTCGCTAGGGTTACTAGAAGGAGCAGTTTCCAAAAGCACTGCAGCTAGGGTTACTAGCAGAAGCAGTTGCAGAAACCCTAAAACTCTTGTCGAGGCACCTTAAGTGACGAGATTGACCTAATCTCTAGATAGATCAGTGTGCCCTATCCCATTGCATCTCCTGGTACTCTCAGAAGGCCAAGATGTGAAGTTTAGATTTCTGGTCAAATCTAGGGTTTGACCANCCTCTTGTCGAGGCACCTTAAGTGACGAGATTGACCTAATCTCTAGATAGATCAGTGTGCCCTATCCCATTGCATCTCCTGGTACTCTCAGAAGGCCAAGATGTGAAGTTTAGATTTCTGGTCAAATCTAGGGTTTGACCAAGTCAAGCAAGCCATGACGAACTCTATGAAGTATGAGAACAAGTTATATGGAGCCTCTAACTTCGGAGCATTGAAGACAAGGATTGACCTCATCCTTTCTAATAATAAAGTACTGGATATTGTGAGAGGAAAGATCGTGAAGCCAGAGTTTGAAGAAGGAGAAGAGAAGGAACCGCAGAACATTGCATCTATGGAGAAGTTCCAGGATGTTGACATCAATGCCATGAGTATCATAGTGGATTCCATAAAATACCACTTGATACCCTACATCTCCCATCTTGACTCATCAAAGAAGATGTACGATGCCCTAACAAATCTCTTCTCAGTCAGAAACATTGGACAAGTTATGAGTCTGAAGAATGAACTCCGTAACATGAAGATGAATGATGATGACAGCATAACATCATACTTTGTAAGGATCTCCCAGTTAAAAGATCAACTACAAGCTATTGAAGAGATCACTTCAGAAAAGGAATTGGTGAAAATAGTACTCAATGGTCTTCCCAAGACATGGGATGCATTTGCCGCAAGCATGAACACAAGGAAGGAGTACCTACCATTTGAAGAACTTTGGACTTGCCGTGCTCAAGAAGAATCAAGGATCAATGAAAAAGAGAAACCCCAAAAGAAGTACGATGATCAAGCCTTCACATCAAGATTCAAGAACTTCAGGAACAAAAGGAAGTTTGGTTCAAGGAGGAAGCCAAATCAAGAGAAAAACATTTCAGAAATACAATGCTTCAACTATCAAAAGTACGGTCACTACAGGAATCAGTGTCCCAAGCTAAAGAAAAGGAAGGAGAAACATGAACCAACAATTGTCGAAGAAAAGGAACCTACAAAGAAGACTACGTAGGATGGAAGAGACTTGTTCTACTAAAAGGTAACAACACTCTTCTTATTTCTTGTACATATCTTGCTTGCATTATCTTTGTACATATCTTGTATATCTATCTCTTGGAAAATAATGTGTTCCAAAAGGAACTATACCTATGAAAGAACAAACAAGATGAAAAGAGTTATCACTAGATATTACACATGAAAGAATGAAATATATCATGTGAAAGCTATTACAAGATAAGCCGAAATCAGAATCAATCTTGAAGAGACTTAGAAGTCAGACATCAAGAGAAATTGGAGAAAGACTTATGACGACAACTAAGACGGAAGCGTGGACTCTGTTAGACAGAGAGAACCAATTATATATTGCAGAAGACAATAAGGATGCAGATGGAAGTATGGACTCTATCAGATGGAGGGAGTCGATTATATTCACTCTTACATGAAGCAAGGGTTAGGAGGGAGCTAATGCTATGATCCATTGAAGATGATGAAATGTATATATCCATGGTAGCAGTCATGAAAGACAACACGTGTTTAGTTCAGCCGCAGAAGAAGACTTCCTCAGAAGCCTTAAGGAATTCTGGCTGTCCATCCAGATTCATGTTTCTATGATGAAAGGAACAAGTGGAATCTCTAGGGCATGGAATCCATAAGAAACTCCATGGACCCAAAAGCTAAAGAAAAACATGAAGAAGAACATGAAGATTCCAAGAAAGAAAGACCAGAACAACCAGTCATTGTATCAAGAATCACAAGAATACCAGCCTGATATGAACTCAATAAAAGCAGAAGAACTTGAAGTTGTGATGAAGAACAGTGTATGGAAGACTTATGAATGAAATCATTGAGAGATCTAGAACCAGAGGTTCTCTCAGATGGAGGGAGAAGACTATGATGATTTATTGTTCTAGTACACCAAACTTACCTCTATATAAGTCATTATATCATCCGCAACATCCATAAGTTGGAGTTCTACATCGGATGAATGCAAATAATATTCTCCAAAGAAATTGAATAAAGAAGCGTATGAAGAGAAATCTCAAGACTTTGAGGCATACCAGAAAGAGACTCCTGTATGCAGATAAAAAGAAGACAACTTGGTGGAGAACCTCCAGAGCACAGCAGAAGCGTGGTGAAGATTTCCTATAACATCAAGATTACTACTCAGAAGATCAGATCTCATGATGACAGAAGAAGTGCCACATGGATATGTTCCAGTTCTCCAACTGTGATATACTTTATTGTACAGATCTACATGAAGCCTTCACAGTGTTCCAGACTAAAGTACAAGCATTACATTATCCATGATAAAGTCCAGAAAGAAGAAAATGATTTCTCCAATACATATCTCCACGGATGAGCAAATAAGCAGAGATTTTGGTAAAAGCTTCTCAAGCTAGAGCTCGTGGAAAAAACTTCCTTCTTATTGGAAAAGGAAGAAATGACTCTCCAAGTTAGGAGAGAGCACTGAAAATATTATTTATCTTTGTAATTGAAAAATAGTCCAGATTGGACAGATGCTTTCCTGTTCGGAAAGTGGCTTGAGATTTCTGACGGACATTGACTTCCCATTGTAGTTAACATGGGAGGCAGACTGATTGCTGATGTATCATAGACAACAACTTCCCATTGTGGTTAACATGGGGAGTGGTCTAGGACAGTCACTATTCTTGGTAGTCACTCTAAGTAGTGGTCAACTAGAATGGTCCGCCTCATCGAGCAGTCATTCTTTCAAAGTTCACAGTTGTGAGAAGTTTTGAAGAATGGTCCGTTTTGGAGGTTGATGCAGGACAGGCATTCCTTAGGGCAAACTCATTCTCTCCAAGTTACACTTTGTTTAGTGTCGGAGGAATGGCCCAGGGTGGGGAATAGTCCAGGCTCAACAATTAGGAACAGTCATTCCTTAGGTTTTATCCATTCTCTCCAGGGTGCACTTTAATTATTATAGGAGGAATGGCCCAGGGTGAGGAATGGTCCAAACATTTCTTAGGGTTTATACATTCTGTCCAGGGTGCACTTTGATTAGTGTAGGAAGAATGGCCCAGGNNNATCAGATGATTGTTATGGAGACTACCTGTCTCCAGACAGTAGAGATATACTACTATGGTGGATATGTTCCAATGTTCGTGAGGCAGATATTCTTTCAGAGCTCACAGATGTGAGTGAAAGATTGGCCCAGAAAAATCAGTTTATATCATAACATTGTTTCTATGCAAGATGCTATCAAATGTTTGTTATGAAGATTGTATGACAGTAGATGAGGACTACTGTGGTGAATATGTTTCACTGTTCGCAACCATACATTGTTGATCAAGTACTTGTGTGTTACTTGATGTGGTAGTGAACCACTGGATTGTAGTTATGTACTACTATGAATAGACATAGTTGTGCTCTATCCTTTTTCTAATTGCCTTGAAGACTATCAGCAATTTATTGGAGATAATGATCATTCATATGGATGATGAACATAGATTTTCCAGACGAAAAACAGTTCAGAAATTTTACTCCTCTTGTATCACTCTATGGTGAGAGTGACTTATCCAACATCATATCTAATTACTCAGATGAAGTATGGTTTCGAGAGTTGATGCAACTGATGGTGATGGTGATGCTCATGATCTAGTAATGAAATAGTCTAGATGACTATATTGATGCTACTGGGTAAATGGTATGTTTTGTTCTCAAGTCCATTACCTGTAAATACCTCTCTAGCTAGGAGGGAGTGTTAATATTATGGTAGTTGCGGGAGTTATTTACCTCCACGTGTGAACCTGACGAGAATAGAAGACTCCGGGAAGCAAGAGAAACCCTAATGAGTTGGCTAATAATCCTAGAAGCCTTGTCGGCTCAAGAAGATAATTTATATTAGGTTATTAGCCTCCAAGAGAAGAAGTCAGCTAGAAATAATAATAATATATTGAATAGACACTTATCTAGAAGGAGAAGTCATCCCCAACAAATCTGGCAGAACCAATATAAATACAGGGCGCCAGTTCTCATTTGACAGCATCTCAGAATTGCAGTTCCCAATTTGGTGCGCACTGCAGTTGCAGTCTTGTGCGCAGGTTTGGAGGAGAGTTGCTGGTGCAGCTGCAGCAGCAACAAGTTTTCAGTATTGGCTTGAATATCTCTTGGCTAGGGTTTGGGACTATCTGATCAGTCTTTTGTGTTGCACTCTCCTTGAAGAGAGGTGTGATACCCTTTGTTTGGCTATCTATCCTAGGGTTTGCTTCCGGAGGAATTCTCAGTCAAAGTTAAGGTGCTCAGAGGGAGGCTTCAGCGTATGGTTGGGTGACGAAGGTATTGTCAATGGTAAAATGAGCACACCATCATCTATATTCTAAAAAAACCATCTAAACTAAGTGATAAGAGAAAGAGGGAAGAGAGGGTTAATGAGTGCACCTTCAATCCTTACGATTGGTGTAGAACTCTTCTGCTTGTTGTTGCCTCCTAGATCACAGATCTCCTCCAAAAGATGACCTGCAAGGGTTTAGGAATACAATGCAACAACATATACAATATCTAATTATCACTTTAAAATCCTAAATACAGATGTAAATTCTCAAATTAACAAGAACATGTAAACATAGGGTTTTGGGACAAGGATAATCTCTTGTATTCAAATTCAAGATAAAAAGGGTTACAACCTTTGCTAGCGACCACTCTAAAAACCAAGTACGGGATCCTCTATCGTCTCTCCAAGTGCATCAATTTCACATTATATTGTCACAACCAACATACCATCAAGGGAAGGAGGAAGGGTTGCATAGGGAGAATGGCTGGAGGGAAAAGTTGAGGCTAAAACTCATAGCAAGATGTAAATCTTGGGCATTGAAAGGGAAGAGATTTTGGCATAGTTTTCTTATTATCTTGTCCATGTGTCTAAATGACTCCCCAAGAATTCTTTTTATATGAGAAAAAGATGGTTATTCATTTTGGGAACGGGATATAAGGGGTAAAATAGTTAGGAAACCCTCCATATCCCATAAACTCCGTTGAATTCCACGCAATTTTATATTTTTTGAAACTTTTGGAGGTAAGTGTCAGCTAACTAGCATGCAACACACGTGTGTACACAAGATAACTAGCATGTAGCATGCATGTGTATGAAAGATATTAGTGCAGTAGGGTTGCGTGCACTATCCAAAAAAAACTTTTTTAGAAGGAAGCCTCAACAGTGTTTTTGGCAAAGTATGCAAATGGATGGGCCAATGTATTGGATGCACAGATGTAGAATTTTTGGACTATAACAATTGGGCATGCCATTTGTTTATTAGAGTCTCTCTCTGGCATAGGTAACTAGGAATCTCTCTGCTGGGAACTCAAGGGAACTCACTGCCAAGAAAACTACCATTAAAAACAACAACAAATCACTTGTTGTTATAGTGCAACTAACTCAAGAGTTCAGTCTTCAGGCCTGATAACCTAGATCTTCAATATTCATCTCCAAAATGATGCAAAAATACTCCAGCATGCTCCAGATATCGTCGAACCTTCTTTCTCTAGCTCCAAATCTATTCTCCCCTATTATCTATTTTTTTTTCATGAAATACTAACTTTGTAAAAATTACCTATTACTAGCCATATGAATTTCCTATAATTTCCCAAGACAGTTGATTGCTCACTATGCTCAATGTTGATTGTACTTCAACTCCATGCTCCCCAATAATTATGGGATATGACTCTCACACCCACCCTCTTACATGAGTTTAATGATTGGGCCCTCGTTCACAAACAAAAAATAGAAGGTTTCCCCAAATGATAATAAATTTCAAAAATACGGGTTTGAATTAATACCCATAATTGATTTCCCCCTTGGACCCCTCTTAGACACCCCCTAGGCATTCCCTCAGGATTCCATTGAATATTTTTAATTAGCTTCGCTATGGTTAATTTCAGCCTTGTAAGCATCAATTTAATGTCTACATCCAAAATTCAACTCATCCACGTCGAATTCTCCATGTATTGCACTGTACAAATTGGGGTTTTCCCAAATTTCACCCAATTTCAGCATGGGCACTCTTCAAATCCAAAATTCCACCAAATTCGGTCCCAATAACCTACAAATAAACCTCTTCAACCACCAATTATCTCCCTGCATGGTCGGTTAACAATTATGGGCATTAATTTTCTTCAATTCCATTCAAAAATTGAGGATTCTTACCAATCATGCCATGAATGCCTCTGTAAATTTGAAATTCAGCCCTCTACATGCATAAATTTACTTAGACTACAATTAAAATTTGGGGATTTATAATCCCAGGCTAAATTTCCTCAATTTACTCGTGAAATTGTCCCCAATTTCACTACAGTAATTCCGTCATACATATCAGAGACATCCTCTAAAAATCAAATTTATGCAATTTCTATCTTTGGCATTCTACTAGCTAACCCATGTAGACTCAGTATTGAACCTTGAGCTCTAATACCACTTTGTAACATACGCAGCCCCAATTTGGGCCACACCACATAAAAAATATGACTCTCTAATACCAATTTATCAACTAATATGCCATGCATATGCAAAAATATGCATAACTAAGATCATACCATAATCCCTGCAAATATATACAATTACAACAATAGAAATAAATATATTACACACAATAATCATCATGTAAATACACATAAAGAGACACTTATCTTTTGTTGTAAAACATCGACTTCATGCAAACCTCGGATGTTCCTCCTAGCCATTGACCTCACTTCTCATAATCTCTCAGCAGTGGGTCACCCCCGAATTGAGGCTATGACTCCACAAAGGAAAAGGTTCTCTCACTAGTCCCACTAAGGTCCAACTAGTAACACAATAAAAATGCAAGCTCTGGTGCCAACTTTAGCAGCAGTTCCTAGCTCACATCCTCTCATTCCCCACATGCATGTCCCACCCCAGGAAGTGTACTCTTCTCTACTCAATAGTCCTTCAGATGTCCCACTTCCTTTCCGGGGGCTCAAAAACAAGTCAGAAAAGAAATTTCAGAGCACCATAGCTCCTGGAACACAAGGATTCTCTAGAATTTCTACACCTGCCCAATAGCTCTCTCACCTAAATAGAAATCTTACATGCCCGACAACCTTCTTCTTCAAACCCAGACCACCAAGGATTTATAGGTTTCCCAAGCTTCATAGCTTCACTCTCCATCCATGGTACTCCAAATAGAGTGAATGACAAAAATCAATGGTAAGAATGATGAGAATTACACTAATTCTCAATAATATATATGCATGTGTCTCACTTGACACTTGGAAAACAAGGAACTAACATTTTCCCAACCTGTAATTCATTCCCTTCCCTTGGAAACTTAGGATAACATAATGTTATATGACTTTAGGACTTAAGAATAATATTATTTTATTCCTAGGATTAAGTCCCTTGACTTAGTCCCCTATCCTTAAACCTTTATCCCCCTTTCTCTCTCATGGAGTCCTAGCCCACCCATACTCTTTCGTCTGACTTGGTTTGTAGCAGTGATGTATTTTATTAATAATATGAGTTATTACATCTTACAATGATAACCTCACTATCCTTTTAGCATTCAGGCTCTCTGGCCTAATAATCACATAAGCACTCTAACCTATAATATCCTGGCTCACCAGCCTATAAACATATGCAAATTTATAATTGTGTTTCATCATAGGGGTATTACATTCCCTCCCCCTTATTTATGCACTGTCCTCAATGAATTATATACAATGTACACTCAAAAGTATTCAAAAATCTTTGTGTATTTGTTATTGAAGCTTGTTATTCTCTCTTCTTTCCAAGCGTCAGATTCATGTCTTCATACTTCGGCTAGAATTTTGTTTTCTCTATTTCATGTTTTCATAGCTGCTTCTGGTAAGAATTTCTCTCATTGTATCTTTCTTGATTTTCTTCTTCCTTGTTTCACTCACCCTTTCATGCTCAAGCATCTCTTCACTACTACACGATCCTTTAGCGAGCCATTGTATCACACCCACAACGGGGAATAAAAATTTTGTTCTCCTTAAATAACCAAATCTCCCATCCATGGTCTCTAATTTGGAAAATAAAGACCTATCCTCTTTTTCTTTGGTGACCATCGCATATTACCATGGGCTATGACTGAAATCCAAGGCCACAGGTGCCTATTCCGACGCTTCGAAACTTCGGGCTTCGAGAATTTTTTATTCATCACACTCCAATTCCTCCAAACTCCGAAGTGGCGAAGTTCTGAACTGGTGTGAAGGGATCAACGGTCCCTACTCTCCCTCAATATCAATGACCCTCAATGACTTCAGGCCTCCAGGATTCAGCAAAATTGGAAGCATCTCCTCGCAAAACCTTTGGAGTACTAATTCTCCAAAGTGCACTATCTGATGCCACACGTCCTCAGAGTATCAATGGCTCTGATTTACTTTGAAACTCCATGCTTCGAGAGTTTCAAACATTCCTGCACCTTTTTCCTCCAAATTAATTTGTACCCAGATTCATAGATCAAGTGCCATGCGTCCCTCGTGATCGACGATTATGATCTTCTTCGAGACTTCGGTGTTTGGGAGTTCTGAGCACTCCGACTCTTTTCCTCCGAAGTACCCATACCCAAAGTTCTAGAACAAGCACCACACATCCTTCCCAATCAAAAGTCATGGTTTACTTTGGGATTTCCATGTTTGGTAGTTTCTACCTCTCCACACTCACTTTCTCCCGAAATGCTTTCACCTGAAGTTAATGATCTATCGACGTGTGTCTCCGAAGAATCGACGGCTACAAACCACTTCAGGACTTCTTGCTTCGGGACTCCCAAAGTATTCACCAACGCAAAACTCTGAAGTGAAACCCTTCTGGAGTGTCGGATCTCCGAACACGTGTCCCTCACTATCAATGGTCTAGATGAACTCTGGCACTTCGGCCTTCAGCAGTTCTCGCCTCTTGCCACAAGCTTTTCTATGGAGTGACTTTTCTCCAAAGTGGGAGATATTCTCATGACACTTGTCCTCTGAGATCAACGACTCAGGTGGACTTTGGCCTTCAGGCCTTCTTGCTCCACAAAATCCATTTTCCTCTAGAGCACTAAACCTATGAAAAGAAGGATCTGGTGCCACATGTCTCCTGGCACCAACGACTAGGATGGACTTCGGCACTTCACCTGGTCCCCACCCATAAAATTCCAGAGTGTCCAAGCTTCGAACTAAAGGATTTTTCACCACACATCCTTTATAATGGGCAGTCGAGATCTACTCCGACCTTCGGTACTTCGAGAGGCTCACTCACTCCTCGACTGAAAACCCCCAGAGTTGGCCAACGTCGGGCTGACCACGGCCTAGATCTGACGGTCTTGGATATTTTGTGTAGACCCCCCAGATCGACGATTCATAACCTCCCTCAGGGTCTCATTGTTGTGCCATGCGTGGCCTTACCATCACTTGACACGTCGATCCCCACGTACTCTCACCATGATACCCACATTCCCTTGATCGAATGGTTGAGAGGGATCCCAAAGGATCCATAGATCCACGGTCCACATTACTTCACTACTTCGCTCTTCGGGATTTTTGGTGTTACTAAGCCTCTATTCTCTCGAAGCGGTCAATGTCAGGCTAACTACCTCATAGATCTAACAGTCGGGATGGCTCCCGGGCATCCTCGGATCTAAGGCCCAAAGATAACTTCGGGACTTCGGGACTTCGAGGATTTTACCTTCCTTACGACGAAATCGCTCAATTCGTCGAACTCACAAATTCCAAAGGACTTGAGGAGTTAACTCCCGTGCTCTTCCCCGTATCCAATGGTCACAACAGACCTTGGCTCTTCCTAAACAGATCTCTTTCGTTTGTCCTCCAAAAAAAGGAACCTTCCCTTTCGATATTTCAATATCACCATTCTTCCTGAGCTGTGTTAGCTCTAAAAGGCTTAAGAACTTTGTGCTCTTTCTCCTGATCTTAACACTTAGAAGGGTCTTCCTCCCACCCCTTGCGCTCATTCCTCAACTCTATAACTTAAGAGGTTCATGGTCTTTTCCCACCTCGTAGAGAGCCTGTGCATACATGCACTACCGCTCTTGAGCTTAGTAGACTCCTTCCTCCCGAAGACTTAGGGCAACTGGGAGTGTCGATGTGCACCCGTGAAAACTGTGCCCAAGGTCGACGAACTCATAGTCCTCCTATTTTAACTTAAGCCACCACAGGGCTCGAGAATTTACATGTACAAATCAGACAATTCCATACTTTCTTAAATACACAATTTAACAAGAATAAAGAGATACAGTATAACCATTAAATAAACATGCACATCCCTAGGTCATTCCCAGTATATCAACTTGTATTACATAGTTACAGCTCAATTTCATAGGGTATGAGAATACCTATCTATTATAGGTTGCATCCATCCAACAGACTGTGGGTGTGTGCCTTTCCACCCAACGATAGGCTTAGAGGCATTCATTCTTATCACTCTTTCCATGCCTGTGCCAAGCCATGATATCACTAGGAAACTATGCCATCTCTCATAGACCTTCTCCCTACGACAGTGTCCCTGCGAGGTTTATCAGATAATTCCTCAGCATCAAGCTCGTATTTGGGTCCTTCAGGTCACGTTCTCTGCACTTCCTTTTGGTTTGCACATGTCCCTTACGAGCTTGCGCTCTCATCTGGTGTCTCTTCTCTTGTTTCTTGTGTGTATGTATCTTACCTTCTTTATTTAGGAAAGTTTCTGACCTATCCTGTTCCTTCTGTCAGAAGGAAGCTTGGGTCTGTAGGTCTCTATGGTACTTCGGGCTGACAACCCATGTTTCCATTCATGGGGGTGGTTGATTATTCAACCACCATTCCTTTCCTTCATTAACTGATTCTTTCGTCTAGAGATATCATGCCTCGTACTTCAAGGCTTCACCCCCCCCAACAGTCAGTTATGGGAAATTTAACAATAATGAATTTACATCATCCACATTCCTTAGCATGGTAATCCTATTTTATGATTAATTACAAGCTGGGGGAAACATGGGTGTTACAATTCCCTCCCCCTTAAAAAGGAACATCGTCCTCGTTGTTCTTTCTCATAAAATCTTGTCATTCCTTTCTCGTTCAGCTATTTCATAAATATTCATCCTATTTCTCTGTGAGGTCCTTTTTCAGACCCTTAATATTCGTCGCCTGCTTTCAATAATTATTGGACAATAAGCACATTAATCATAGTCTCATGCGAAAACATTGCATAAAAAGTTCTAGGAAAATTTCCTAATCTTAGTACAATAATTATCTGCATAGATTGTGGATTTGTATCCACATGGTTGTCTTGTTATCCAGGCTCATTGTTTTTCCTTGACATACCCATTGTGTGCAGTGTTATCACCAATTATTGTCTCAAGAAAAAGAGTATCCAGGTCCGCAACCTGCGCAAGAAGCACCCAGCCCAAAACTCAGAAAATTTCCTTTTTTGGACTTAGAATGCAAGAAAGAAAGCGGCTTTAGTATTCAACGGTGAGGATTCATCAATGGAGCAGAGCTTTGGTCATCAGGTAAGACAGAGCAACGGAGTTGCGCGAGGATTAGCACCTGGGCTCATCCCTTATGGCCATATTTCTTAAATGACCGGGGTCGTCTGATCCAGTAGGGAACAGGTGGCAGCTAATCGGCATTTCGGGGATCAGTGTTTCGGCGTTCTCAACAACAAGTGTATCGCAATGCAAATCCCCGAAACCCCGAAATGCGAAATGGTAAGCCCTGAAAGCCTGGCCCACGATCATAGCCCAGGGTCATATTGAAAGAGTGGGGCCTTTTGAGATTATCATAATGAAAGCATCAAAGTCATCTCAGTCATCCATCTAAGGGACGTGTGGCGCAAATCCTCTGTTTCGCAGATTGATCACCAGGAAATTGGGGGAGAGATGCATCATGGATCCCCAGTGCGTGAAGTCCCGAAGAAGCTAGATCATTAATCTAATGAAGACCTCAATCGTCCGATCCAGTAGGGAATAGATGGTAGCTAGTCGGCATTTCGGGAGCCGGGTGTTGGGGATTTCAAAGGCATAGGAGCGAGAACTCTCGATGGGTGAATCTTCAAAATGAGTGCTAAGGAGCACGTGGATTTGGGCGGCTGGGATTTGCGCACCTAGATCTATGGCCCAGATTAAATTATGGACCCCCCTCGCTTTTCTACCTTTAGCGGGGGGGGGTCCGGAATGATTGATATCGAGCGCGCAAGTTTGAAGGGATGAGATTTAAGCGCCCAGATATACAGCGCAGGTTCCATTCCTGACCCCCCTTGATTTTCTACCTTTAACGAGGGGGGTCTGGAATGAGGCGGATTTCCTAAGTTGGCCCCCTCCTGTCGTGTCACCCTCTCATGTCGCCGAACCCTCTCCCACCTAAACCACTTACCACCCTCACCTCCAACCACCACTTGGCCTCCACTCACCTGTCCCCTCTCTGCCTGTCACATCTCCCACTCCCTTCCACCTTCCACCATCGCACATCTGTTCTCCACTCACCCCTATGTCATACCCCTCTCCACTTCACCCCTCTTATTTTCTGACACCTGACCCTCTCCCTTCCATGTCATCCCTATCATATCACCAGGTGTCCCCTGACCTAGTGTGCCCCGTCACGCTTTCCCTTCAAGCTTCATGTTCTCCCTCTCTGTGTCAGCATTTCCACTGCTCGCGTGTACCCAGTGGTTTGTCAACCGCACCCATCGCCTCGTCATCACCCGCACTTTCCTTGCCACCTCCACCTGTGTTGTGTCCCCACTCGCCAACCCACCACACTGCAACCTCCTTGTCACCCCTTCATGACACTTCACCTCATCACCCGATGTCCCAACCTCGGTGTCCCCTCCACCTGGCCACCTTTATCTGATTTTCTCGCGCCATCACCTCACCCGGGCCTTGTTTACAACCGACTTCTAAGTCCCCTCTATGAAGGTCCAGCTCAGTTCCAGAAGGCATAAAGTGGCCCCCGTGTCCTCTGGGTGACAAGTTTGACTCACGCCAATTCTGATCCCAAGAAAGCAGTTATTGTAGCAGGTGGTGGCGGTTGAACGCTGTCTCCACCATAAATGGAAGGTTTAGAAAGGGACTATCATCTTGTCAACTCCTTGCAGGTCCATTATGGAACACGTTTGCATCTGACTGAAGTGCACGATTGTCCAAAGACTGCATGCGTAGTATGCCAGTAAACATGCAAACGTAATGCCTTCAATGCAATGACTCGAACTTCCTGCTGTGGTTTTTTCTTTGAGTATATAGACTCAGTTTTTGTATTTTGTAAAGGATCGTTGGTAGAGCTAAGCTCCCTTTTGTAAAGTTTTGATGAAGCACTGTTTTTCCCTGGTTATGTATCTATATGTGAAAGTTCTTGTTTAATGATATTCAGCTTCTTATTCCATCTGGTTTCCATCTAATGTTGAAAGAGTTCATGATTGACTGAGTCACATGAAGCATTGTGAAAGTGTTATATAAATGTTTTATGGTAACGTTGTTATGATTTATTTTAATGTTCTTGTGATTTGAATACAAGAAGTTATTGTGTTTAAATTCTTCCTCTTCGAGCTGTTGGAAGCTTGATGCTCACAGCAGACCTTTTCACTTTCTCACAGAAGTCTTCCTCCTACTCACCCTTATTAGAACTTACTGTCTGAAGTTAAATTAAGACCTCACCTGTCCATGCATAGCCTTAGTCGAGGATTCTGAGTTAAAATGATATTGTACTGATTTTACTTCCATTCGATCACCCTTTTTATAAACAAATTGTGACATAAACTGATGGGTATTAGGCTTACTCCTGCTGCAATCCAGGAGTGACTTCTGACGGTAACATTTTTGGCATCGTTGTGAGGGAAGAAGTTGAATATTTTCCCCAAGATTGAATGACATTGAGCCTCTGATTTTGAAGGTGCATCAGGAATCAAAGCCCTTGAAGATTTCTACTATGCACCTGGCGACTCCACTGCGGTGACTCCATGTTTCCACTTCACTCTCTCAATTGTGGCTACTTTTAGCACACCTGAAAGCTAAACCAGGGGAGCTTTCTCGAGAAGGTTTCAGGCAGCTCCCTTCCCGACCCAAGGATTTCCCTGGGAGATTGAAAGGATTAGAGATGGTATTTGATGGTGAACAAAGACCAGACACTTTCAAAGCTACACATCATTTACCTGGTGACTCCACTGGCTACTCCATGGTTGAAGAATCCCTGGTGACTCCACTAGTCTGAGATGGACAAAATCTTGGCTCGGTGGTTTGCTCCTTTTGAATTTTCTACTGTTGTTGATTATCCACATCCCGTGCCACCTATAAATGAATGGGATGACTATATTCTGAGGTTCAGAGGCAGCGAGCATGACCACCCCGATGAGCATTTATTTAACTTTCATATATGCATGCTCGAGCATAACTTTGTTCACCAGGATGTCTTGATGAATATGTTCAAGTTCTAATTAGAAGGAGATGCTCTTGAGTGGTTTTACTCCCTTCCCCATTCTAGCATTTCCTACTTGGAGCAGTTTCACACAGCTTTCAACGCTCACTATCATAAGTTTTATCCCTCTGAGTTAATTTTTCATAGTTGTTGTGAGGGATACAATGATTTCACTCAGGATATGGTTGATTCATAAGTAGGCCGTGGGGATGATGGAGATGACTTGGATCAGATATCAGTTTGTTCTCTTCCCTGTTCATCTGCATCAAATGAAAGCAGTGTTTGCTTCCCCAGTGATGAAAGTGTAGAGAATGAGCCTGCTATGGAAACTGATTTTCCTTACAACCCTTTCCCTCAAAAGCCTAGATATGAGCAGCCTATTTTTGACTCATATGATGATGCAGAGGATATTCCTGTTCCTAAAGAAGATGTTTTGGGCAGCATGGTTTATGATGAAAAAGTTGTTTCAAACACTGACCAGGAGAAGCCCATGTTTGATGAATATCCCAGTGAAGAAGAGGAGGGGCTAGATATGCATCTGTTCTCATTTCCAACAATCATAAATAAGTAGCAGGATAAGGAGAAAGATCCATCTGTTGTTATACATGAGGATATTTATTGCCATCGGTTAGCAGATGTGATCATAGTAGACCAAGGAGAAGTGGATCAATGGCCTGCATCAAATTTTCACTCATCCATGCTTGACACAGACTTTCGGCCATATGGGAGCAGCTGTGAAATAGAGAGAACTTACTATTACCATCCCAGTAAGTTTTGTCACCTTTTTTATGACCCCATAGGGGAGTACATGGAGTTGCATTTTTTCCTTGAACTGAAGCCTCCCAGCATTATCTTACCTTCTGCACTGGGAGGAACACTGAATATTGTTACCAAGATGTTGTCACCATTCCAATATCCCTTGATCAATGATAGAATAAATAAGTCTTTAGTTAGAAGGTTGTTTGAATGGCTCTGGTGGAAGTATGATTTCACTTAGCTCTTTGTAAATATTAGTTAGCTTAGTCTTTGTACATAAATAAGTTTCCTCTGGATCATGTGTGTTTTCTTCCTGTTCTGTAAACAGAGTAGTTCCGATTTTCAGTAGGTTCTTTTCGGCATAATATCTCAGGAAATGAATCCATAGCCCAACAACAAGGCGTTGGAACTGCAAAGGAGTTCTTAGAGCATCACAGGGACGAATCTATCCCCCATGGAGCCTAATGTTATCACAATTTATTGTCTCGAGAAAAAGAGTATCCAGGTCCACAACCTGTGTAAGAAGCACCCAGCCCAAAACTCAGAAAATTTCCTTTTTCGGACTTAGAATGCAAGCAAGTAGGCGGCTTTAGTATTCAACGGTGAGGATTCATCAATGGAGTAGATCGTCGGTCATCGGGTAAGCAGAAGCCATGGAGTTGCATGAGGATTAGCACCTGGGCTCATCCCTTATGGCCATATCGTCGAAATGACTGGGGTCATCCGATCCAGTAGGGCACAGGTGGCAGCTAGTTGGCATTTCGTGGATCAGCGTTTCAGGGTTCTTGACAACAAGCATACCACAATGCAAAGCCCCAAAACCCCGAAATGTGAAATGGTAAGACCCGAAATCCCAGCCCACGATCATAGCCCAAGTTCATATTGAAAGAGTGGGGCCCTTCAGGATTATCATAGTGAAAGCGTCGAAGTCATCTCAGTCATCCATCTAAGGGACGTGTGGCACAAATCCGTTGTTTTGCAGATTGGTCACTGAGAAATTGGGGAAGAGATGCATCGTGGATCCCTAGTGCGCGAAGTACCGAAGAAGCTGGATTGTTAATCTACTGAAGACCTCAACTGTCTTATCCATTAGGGCACAGGTGGAAGCTAGTCGGCATTTCGAGAGTCGAGTGTCGGGGATTTCGAAGGAATAGGAGCGAGAACTCCCAGTGGGTGAATCTCCGAAATGAGCGCTAAGGAGCACATG
>JASDQU010737294.1:106907-118191 GCA_032191745.1 Picea mariana
ATGAGGCGGTTTTCCTAAATGGGCCCCCTCATGTCGTGTCACCCTCTCGTGTCGCCAAACCCTCTCCCACGTAAACCACTTACCACCCTTTCCTCCAACCACCACTTGGCCTCCACTCACCTATCCCCTCTCTTCCTGTCACATCTCCCACTCCCTTCCACCTTCCAAAACCG
This sequence comes from Picea mariana, assembly GCA_032191745.1. Classification (NCBI taxonomy): domain Eukaryota; kingdom Viridiplantae; phylum Streptophyta; class Pinopsida; order Pinales; family Pinaceae; genus Picea; species Picea mariana. Next base: position 107,081 of record JASDQU010737294.1, read on the forward strand.
CACATCTGTTCTCCACTCACCCCCATTTCATACCCCTCTCCGCTTCACCCCTCTTATTTTTCGACACCTGCCCCTCTCCCTTCCATGTCACCCCTGTCATATCGCCAAGTGTCCCCTGACCTAGTGTGCCCCATCACGCTTTCCCTTCAGCCTTCACATTCTCCCTCTCTGTGTCATCATTCCCGTTGCTTGCGTGTACCCAGTGGCCTGTCAATCGCACCCATCGCCTCATCATCGCCCGCACTTTCCTTTCCACCTCCACCTATGTTGTGTCCCCAATCGCTGACCCACCACATTGCAACCTCCCCGTCACCCCTTCATGACACTTCACCTCATCACCCAATGTCCCAGCCTTGGTGTCCCCTCCACCTAGCCACCTTTGTCCGATTTGCTCGCGCCATCACCTTGCCCAAGCCTTCTTCACAAATGGCTGTCGAGTCCCTCTGCAAAGGTCCAACTCAGTTCCAGAAGGCAGAAAGTGGCCCCGTGTCCTCCAAGTGCCAAGTTTGACTCATGCGAGTTTTGATCCTGAGAAAGCAGTTATTGTAGCAGGTGGTGGCAGTTGAACGTCGTCTCCACCTTAAATGGAAGGTTCAGAAAGGGACTATCATCTTGTCAACTCCTTGCAGGTTCTTTATGGAACACAGTTGCGTCTGACTGAAGTGCACAATTGTCCAGAGACTGCATGCGCAGTCTGCCAGTAAACATGCAGACGTAATGCCTTCAATGCAGTGACTCGAAATTGTTGTTGTGGTTTTTTCTCTGAGTATATAGACTCAATTTTTGTATTTTGTAAATGATCGTTGGTAGAGCTAAGCTTCGTGTTGTAAATTTTTTATGAAGCACTAGTTTTCCCTAGTTATGTATATGTATGTGAAATAATGACAGTCAACTTCTTATTCAATATAATTTCCATCTAATGTTGAAAGAGTTCATGATTGACTGAGTCACATGAAGCATTGTGACAGTGTTATGTAAATTTTGTATAGTATCGTTGTTATGATTTCTTTCAATGTTCTTGTGATTTGAATAAGACCTCACTTGTCCATGCATAGCCTTAGTCCATGATTCTGAGTTTAAACGATATTGTACTGAGTTTACTTCCAGTTGATCACCCTTTTTATAAACAAATCGTGACATAAACTGATGGGTATCAGGCTTACTCCTGCTGCAATCCAGGAGTGACTTCTGACACTAACATTTCTAAGAAATGTTAGTGTCAGAAGTCACTCCTGGATTGCAGCAGGAGTAAGCCTGATACCCATCAGTTTTATATCATGTTTTTTAAAAAGGGGTGATCGACAGAGAACGAACTCGGAACAATATCACTTTAACTCAGAACCCTTGAATAGGCTATGCATCAACAGGTGAGGTATTAATCTAACTTCAGTCAGTAAGTTGATCTTAAAATAAACAGGAGGAAGACTTGGTGAGAGAGATTGCAAAGGTCTGTTGTAGGCATCAAGCTTCCAACAGCCTGGAGAAGAAAGAACGAAACGTTGAGATATGTCTGGATGACACAGTTACAACAACACTGGGATCGAACCTTGCATCACAGTGGCTACTATAAGCACTCGATTGGATCTTCCAATGAGATACTCAAGGTAAGAGGGAGAAAAGACACAGGAAGCTGGGAAAAACTGATCACGATACCACTACAATCAGACCAGCATAGCATCATCATGATCCTCGACTGGATACTCCAATTCCGAGTGTTTTAACACAGCAATTTACAAAGAGGCGAAAATAAGCTGACTTTCATTAAACAAGAATGTTTCACATACAATTGCATAACTAGGAAAACCAGTGCTTCATCAAAAATTTACAATCGGGAGCTTAGCTCTACCATCGATCTTTTACAAATGGAAAAAATGCCTACATATACCCAAAAATTCTGTAGCGAGAACTTGCTCGGGTTTCCATGGCACGACGTCCAGGTCACTTCAGTCAGACTGTGCATGCAGTCTCTCTGTCAGATGCAATAGTTTACGTTGGGCCTTTGCCTGTCAAACTTCCCATGCAGTCTCATGTCGGACGTGATCTTTGTCAGACTGGACTAACAGTGTTTCCCCTTGGCTTGTCCTTCTCTAGCTTTCCATTCATGGTGGAAGAAATGTTCAACCGCCACCACCAACATTAATAATTGCTTTCTCAGGATCAGGTAAGGCCCGGTCAATTCTGCACTCAGACAACGTGGCGGTTCTTCCTTGGTTGTTGCTACTTCGTCGGGCTACTATAAAGAGGCCTTCTCTGGCAGACGTGGATGAGAATCTAACGGGGAGGATGAGGCAATGGGCACATCAGGCAGGGACAAGGGATGATATGGCGAAGGGTGGGTGGGAACAACGGAGAGACTACGGGGATATGTGCAGCAGAAATAATCCGCTAAGGTGGAGGATAAGAGGAATGCCTGGCCGGAGGCAATAGGTGGAAGGGAAAGGGGATATGACACGATGGATTGGAAACCGAGGAGAGAATATGGGGAAGAACACCTGGCAGTAGGTGATAGGTGCGCGGATATGAAAGGGGGGAAGGGAGTGGGAGATGTGATAGGGGGAAAGAGAGAGGCTGGGTGGAAGACACATGTCAGAAGGAGGTGAAGGCGGTAAGCGGAGGAGGAAATAGTTTTAGGTGGGAGAGGGTTTTTCAACACGAGAGAGAGACACGACAAGAGGGGGGCCTACTTGCAAAACCACCTCATTCCGGACCCCTCCCCCCCCTCATTAAAAAAAGAATGGCAAGGGCGGTCTGAAATTGAAAGTGCGTCGTAGATCTAGGTGCTTCGATCCTAGTCGTTGAAACTTGCACAGTACCATTCCGGACCCCCCACCCCCCCATTAAAGGCAGAACAGCAAAGGGGGTACGGAATTAGACATCGTTCGTAGATTTAGGTGCACGGACCATGGTCGCCCAGATCCACACCTCTTTAAATATTATGTTTCTGATTGTCGACTAGGATTGGACGGCCGAGATCTTTAGTCGATCAATGGTCCAGACTCTTTCGGGACTATGCGCACCAAGGATATATGATCTGTCTCTCCCTTATTTTCCCGATGACCAATCTACGAAAGTGCATATGTGCACCACGCATCATTCAAATGGATGTCTGAGATGACTTTGAAGGCAAAGGGCACTTCCTCCAGCTCTGGCTTGCTTGATGTGACCTGGTGCTAGGACCGTGGGTCCAACCCCCCAGGACCTTAACCTTTCACATTTCAGGGTTTTGAAATACAAAGCAGGACCTGGTCCTCTTAAATCATGATCCCCGAAACATCGATAAGTTGCCACCCGTCCCTCCGAGAACGGATGACTTAGATCTTCTCTTTGATCGACAGTCCTGATCTTTTCGAGGCTTCTTGCACCGGGAGTTCACAGTGTCTCTCTTCTTCATTCTCTCGGTTGCTAAACCGCGAAACCATGGATGACTACCACCTTTCCCCCAAGATCAATGGCTCTAATTATTTCGCGACTTTGACCACCAGGGACAAGTTTTGACATTAAACATTAGAAAACTCCACATTCCCATTTTCCCAATGACCATCGATCTTATCCACTGATAAATCCATGTCGTTGAAACAATCTTTCCACACTCGCTTGCTTCGAAGCCCGAAACGAGACTTTTCGGAGTATTGTGTTTTGGGCGCTTCTTACACAGGCCGCGGATATGGATACTCTTATGCCCATGACAAGAATTGGTGATAACATGCAGGATCCCAATCAATATTTTACAAGAACTATCAAGGTCTCCCCTTCCTTGCAGTCACTCACCCTCTAGGTCCAGGCTCATGCATCCCCTTCTCTGCTATACAGTCCCTCGGTTGATCCATCTTTCCTTACCAAGGTTTTCTTGCATAGGAAGAACTATCCATCCTGTGCATGATCCCAATCAATAGTTTACAAGAACTATCAGAGTCTCTTCTTCCTTGAGGTCACTCACCCTCTAGGCCTAGGCTCATGCATCCCCTTCTCTGATATATAGTTCCTCGGGTGATCCATCTTTCCTTGCTAAGGTTTTCTCTCACAGGAATAATTCCAGAGACTTTACTGAGCCTTACAGTCAAGGCATCCCTCAGACTTTCTCTGTCGAGGTGTCACTCCGGCTTGTGTTACCTCAACACAACATATTCTAATCGATCATGGCTTACCATGGGGTTCTCATGGCTCAGCAATAGCCATTTTTCATTCTTTTACAGTTTGACAGCCTTCATCTATCCTTTCTGGACAGATCTTTTCTTCTCACCCATATCACAGGCATATAGAAATTCATGAGACATCATCATAAATTTAAAATTTAAAATTTTCTTGTAAATTTGTCACACACAGATTTCCAAATTCCACATTTTGTTTTCATATTTGTTCCGCACAAGAACTAGATTCATAATTATGGGACTTTCCTTCCCATAGAGGTTTGTCTCAGCAGACAACTGGTCTTCCTTATGGGCTTACAACGCTACCATATCCAAGAACCCTTTGCTTTCTGCACTTTCAACTTCAATCATCCAAAAAAATTGTTAGTTTCCCATGCACATATATTTTTATTCCACCCTTATAACGTTATCACAAACAATTTCAGAATTGTGCATACTAACAATCAAATTCACTTTCTCAAAAAGTAAATACCATTCCTTGCAGTTTGGCTCAGTAGGCAATTGGTATTCCTTATGGGTTACAATACTGCCATATCCAAGGCTCATTTCCTCCTGCAATTTCAACATTCCTCAACCAAACAAATTGTTAGTTTTCATGCACATTATCTTTTCAAAATCAAGCATACTAACAGTCCAAGTCATTTTCATCTATTCAAGGATACAAACCAAAAGGATACATCATCCCTTACCTATGCATCATTTTATCCCACCAAATTTTTCAGAATGTAATTCATATATCAATTGACTTTAATGAATGTGCCAACATTCATGGCCACATTCATACCCAATGCACCCTTGCATTGATTTTAAGTTTCCCACACTTTAAGACAAGTACTTTTCCATGGTGTGTTGGAACTTAGCCAAGCTTTTCACCATATGGCTTATTCATTCTCATTCATTCTTACAGCGGGACCATACTTCCTGCCATAGGTCGATCATGATCCCAAAATAGTACACATGAAACTCAAAAGTTTCACATGAATTCCTTTAAGCATTCCTCCTTCATTAATAACTAGGGTGCCAACACTCATGGCCAGTCAAATTTGGTTTTCTCTAACACCTATACAATGTAGTAGAAATATTGGAAGGTACTCCTTCCTCAATGGGAAATCCATTGTTTGTCCTTAATGCAAACATGCATTTCCTCGAAGAAATTCCATGCAATTTGACAACTAGGAGCACCTTCATTCCCATAGAACCATTCCCCGCAACCATAGTCTAACGCATAGTGCCAAAATCTACCTTCCTTGACTGGCCCGGATGGACTCCATTTTCTCTCTACGCGATCGAGAGCTGTGACCTTATCTTTATTCTTTTCAGGAGCTACCCTTTCAGCTACCGTGGTCGGGCGCTATGATCCTGGCTAAACCCCTTGTCTGCAATTTGATGGTGAAGATGTATCTTCCCCCAGATCCAATGGCTACAAGGGATTGTGTAACCTCAACTACCTCATGGTTTAATTCTCCTTCTGATCTCTGCAATGGATACAGGCTGTTTGATCTTCGATCGGACCCCAAACTCAAAAACAAAACTATCTTGAGTTTAATTTACGGTTACAGGTCCTGAAATTAATCCTCATGCATATTCCTTCCCCGCAATGAATATGGGTCGTTGATCTTACCCCTAGATCGATTCTAAACCACACAATTCCAAATATAACAATCCCAGCATAGAAGTATTTGACCAAGACTTTAGACTAAGAGGAGAGCCTTGATTTTCCAAATCCAACCACAAAACCCAATCACAGTACGATTTTACGTGGTATTAACGCGTGGGTTCCTTGCAGGTCCACCCATCGATCGTTCACAGATCAATAGTTCACAATGATTGTGGAATCCCCAACATGCTCGCTCTTTATCAAAGAGTTCAATCTCCATAAACTGAAAAGTTCTCGCCCAACTCTTTTAATCGTGGTCATTGATCATCCACCTCGATGAGATCAATGGTGTTGGTTGATTGCGGGCCATGAACTAGCGCGCCCGTTAATTCTTCTTTCATGCTCCGCAATGAGTACGAGTCATCCGATCTATGATCAGACCCCAAACTCAAAACAAAGCTACAATGAATTTAAATTATGGGCACATGCTTTGTCATTAACCCATGTGCTCATTCGATCTCCGTAATGAATATGGGCCATCGATCTCATCGAACGATTGGCGTTTGATCCCTTAACTCCAGTGGATCTTGAAATCGATCTAACAACTGAGATTAGTTTCCTTCCGATGAATGGTTAAGGCTCACTTCCTCTGTCAGGCTCTTGGTTAACCTAATTCAATCAGGGTTTTCTTTCACGATCCTCACGATCTCAATCTATAGTTGATCAAAGGGACTTCTATGATCTCTTAGTAAAGGTTTTTGGCCTTTTGAGTCACCAGAGATCATTTGGTTCATATGCTCCTACATCATACAATCAGTCTTCACTGCCAGAGGTTCACTCCTCCAACATTCGGGTTCCCTTCCCGAATCATACCCTACTTGGGTATCCATGGCATACAACTACCCTTTCAAAATTTTGTGCATAACACGAGACAATAAAATATTTCGGAAGGGATTCTCACCCAATATTTTCATACCTTGAGCCACATAAACATGAACATTTGTATACCTGTTCTTGGCTTCTAGCACCCTCTTTCTGATTTTTACCTCATCAGCAGTGCTTTAGTGGGATTTTCACAGTCTTGTCAAAAATCTTTCGACTGCAACCTTCCCATGGTCATCCTCCGCTTGAGGTCGACCATTATTGGTAACTGTCTTCCTCTACGGTTCCAATTCCTTTCTATACACAACATGCATCATTAGTTGTAATATCAATTAAAATGTATGTATCATAACATTCAAATCCATAAAAGTTCTTCAAAATGTCCTAGCATATCTTTATGCACTTCATCACATTATCCTCAAGGGTTTCCAGGAATGCAATATAGACATTTCTCATTTGTTTCTGAAGTAATACAATCATCATCACTGTGGTGTCAAAACATTTACTTTTATTAGTAAATCAGCTTTCTCATTCCAGAGGAAACATAACACATAGAAAGAAAGGAGTTAGGGGCTCTCCCCTTCTTCCAATTCTTTCTACACCACCTGGGACTTTTCAGCTCAGCTGAGTTATCTCTAAAGGCCTCACTTCCTTTTCTTAACATGGCTCCAACCAAGCCTATTCAATCAAACATACTCCTTTATTCATTCATTAGTCTTCTATTCATTACATGATGCTTTCAAATTGTAATCCAGGATTCTTATATATATAAGCTTGTAGCTCACTGCTTAATTTCTCAGTAGTTATTAAGGTTGTGACTCTGACCTCCTGACAGATTTTTCACACAGTTATTCCACAGGGAAATCTCTCAACATGCAACTTCCTTATTGCACGTCCATCACTATCTATGATGGACTCAGCCTTGAGTTAGCTTTAGTTGTTTACCAAATATTCCATAAGGAATATAAACATGCATCTTTGTCATGTATCCATACATATTCTAGTTTTGTTAACTTACATCCATGATGTACTTAACCATATTCATAATCCTAAGCCTTCATGTAGCTATCATAGGTATGTTTCACAACCCAAATACATCTTTACTTTTAAGATCAGTCAACTCAGGATTGTTCACAATCCTTCTCATGTGATCTTCAAAGGAATAATCATTTTCCTCTTATCGTGACAACAAAGCATCTTTGCTCATTTACCCTTTTTATCTAATTATATTAGTATTCCCTGAGGAAATGGAATGCATTCCCCTCAAGCTATTATTTGGAACAAAACTTTCATGACTCTTCAGAATGGATTCAGCCATGCATCCATAGTATTCATTTAATCTAGACAAGAGCAATTCTTGCTTTATATTTCACTCATTAGGGCAACCATATCGTGCCTATAACCATACTCTTACATCATACATGTGCATCACTTGCACATTTAATATCATTCATACCTAACTAGTATTAATATCAGGTTTCATATTAAGAAGCTCCACAATGCATTAAACCCATGCACTCAAGAATAATTAAACATGGTTGAGTATTCATCATGCTAGCTTATTCCTTGGACCTTTTTCCATGTCATTCACACACATGGACATATCAGGCTTTTATATCCTTTTCCCAAGGATCTTCCAATCATCCTTATGATCATGTATACACATTCATGTATATGTAGGTGCATCTCTTGCACCTTTTTACCTCATGCATTCACTTTGATAGTTTAATTTCATCATTAATGTCCTTTAGTTTGAGATTTCAGTCACTTACAAGACTAATCTCACAGCCATATCTCATATTGATGTTGCCTTCTCTCATGGAAATAACCCACCAGGGTCACTTTCCTTTTTATGCTACAACCTCTAGCAAGAAAACCTTCATGCCTCAACGTCCACAGGGTTTTACCCATCTCACTTTTCCTCTTTATGCGACTCGTGCATGAGCCCAAGTAGGCCAAGTGTTGTAACCATTCTCTGATACCGATTTGTAACACACCCACAACGGGGCATAAAAATTTTGTTCTCCTTAAATAACCAAATCCCTCATCCATGGTCTCTAATTTGGAAAATCAAGGCCTAGCCCTTTTTTCTTTGGTGACCATCGCATATTACCATGGGCTATGACCAAACGCCAAGGCCATAGGCACCTATTCCAGCACTTCGGAACTTCGGGCTTCGGGAATTTTTTATTCATCACACTCAAATTCCTCCAAAATCCAAAGTGGCGAAGTTTCGAACTGGTATGAAGGGATCAACGGTCCCTACTCTCCCTCAAGATCAACGACCCTCAATGACTTTAGGCCTCTGGGCTTCGTCGTAATTCGAAGCATCTCCTAGAAAAACCTTCAGAGTACTAATCCTCCAAAGTGCACTATCTTACGCCACGCGTCCTCAAAGTATTGATGGCTCTGATTTACTCTGGAACTCCATGCTTTGGGAGTTTCAAACATTCATGCACATTTTTCCTCTGAATTACTTCATACCCGGAGTTACAGATCGAGCGCCACACGTCGCTCGTGATCGACGGTTATGATCTTCTTCGAGACTTCAACATTCGGGAGTTCTGAGGACTCCAACTCTTTTCCTTCAAAGTACCCATACCCAGAGTTCTAGATCAAGTGCCACACATCCTTCCCAATCAACGGTCATGGTTTACTTCGAGATTTTAGCGTTCGGGAGTTTCTACCTCTCCACACTCACTTTCTCCCAAAATTCTTTCAACTGAAGTTAACGATCTATCGACACGTGTCTCCTAAGAATCAAAGGCTACAAATCACTTCAGGACTTTGCGCTTCGGGAGTCCCAAAGTATTCACCAATGCAAAAATCTGGAGTGCAACCCTTCTGGAGTGTCGGAACTCTGGACACATGTCCCTCACTATCAATGGTCCAGATGAACTTTGACACTTCGACCTTCGGGAGTTCTCACCTCTTGCCACAAGCTTTCCTATGGAGTGACTTTTCTTTGAAGTGGCAGATATTCTGGCACTTTTCCTCTGAGATCGACGGCTCAAGTGGACTTAGGCCTTCAAGCCTTCTTGCTCCACAAAATCCATTTTCCTCTAGAGCACTAAACTTCTGAAGCGAAGGATCTGGTGCCACGTGTCTCCTGGCGCCAATGGCTAGGATGGATGTCAGCACTTCACTTGCTCCCCACCCATAAAATTTCTAAGTGTCCAAGCTTCGGACTAAAGGATCTGTCACCACGCGTCCTTTATAATGGACGGTCGAGATCTACTTCAACCTTCGGGACTTTGGAAGGTTGAATCACTCCTCGACTAAAACCCCCAGAGTTGGTCAACATCGGGCTGACCAAGGCCTAGATCTGACGGTCTTGGATATTCTGTGTAGACCCCACTATATCGACAGTTTGTAACCTCCCTTAGGGTCTCACTGTTGCGCCATGCGTGGCCTTACCATCACTCGAAACGTGGATCCCCACATACTCTCGACGTGATACCCACATTCTCTTGATCGAACGGTCGAGAGGGGTCCCAAAGGATCGATAGATCCACGGTCCATGTTACTTCGCTACTTCAATCTCCGAGAGTTTTGGCATTACTAAGCCTCTATTCTCCCAAAGCAGTCAACGTCGGGCTAACTACCTCATAGATCTGATGGTTGGGATGGCTCTCGAGCATCCATAGATCTAAGGCCCAGAGTTAACTTTGGGACTTCGGGGATTTTACCTTCCTTATGACGAACTCGCTCAATTCGTTGAACTCGCGAAGTCTGAAGGACTCAAGGGGTTAACTCCCATGCTCTTCCCTATATCCAATGGTCACAATAGACCTTGGCTCTTCTCGAACAGATCTCTTCCATTCGTCTTCCAAACAAAGGAACCTTCCCTTTCGATACTTCAATCTCGCCATTCCTCCTGAGCTTTGTTAGCTCTGAAAGGATTAAGAACTTTGCACTCTTTCTCCTAATCATAACACTTAGAAGGGTCTTCCATGCACCCCTTGTGCTTATTCCTCAACTATAGAACTTAAGAGGTTCTCGGTCTCTGCCCGCCTCACAGAAAGATTGTGCATACATGCACTACCTCTCCTGAGCTTAGTAGACTCTATCCTTCCGGAGACTTAGGTCAACTGGGAGTGTCGACGTGCACCCATGAAAACTTTGCCCAAGGTCGACGAACTCACAGTCCTCTTATTTTAACTTAAGCCACCACAGGGCTCAGGCATTTACGTGTACAAATAAGACAATTACATACTTTCTTAAATACACAATTTAACAAGAATAAAGAGATACAGTATAACCATTAAATAAACATGCACATCCCCGGGTCATTCATAGTATATCAACATGTATTACATATTTACAACTCAATTTCACAAGGTATGAGAATACTTATCTATTACAGGTTGCATCCAACCAACTGACTGTGGGTGTGTGCCTTTCCACCCAACCATAGGCTCATAGGCATTCATTATTATCACTATGGCCACCCCCGTGCCAAGCCATGATATGACTAGGGAACT
>JASDQU010737295.1:9915-29999 GCA_032191745.1 Picea mariana
CCTAGAAAGAAGGGTAGTTCTCCAAGTAATGACATTTCAAATTCATTATGCATATTCTTTGCAAATTTCTGGCTTAACCTGTCATCATCACTACCAAAAATAATATCATCAACATAAACTTCAACTAATAAAATACTATCTTGACTTACCTTGATGTAGAGGTTGTTGTCTTCACTTCCTTTTCTAAACCCTGCCTGTTGTAGATATTTATCCAGTCTAGAGTACCATGCTCTAGGAGCCTCTTTTAGACCATACAAGGCCTTCTTTAATTTACACACTTAATCCGCGTTCTCTGACAACTAAAATCCTTATGGTTGTTCAATGTAGACTTCTTCTTCAAGTTCCCCATTCAGAAAAATTGATTTTATGTCCATCTTATACACTTTAATATTTTTAGAGCATGCATAAGCTAAAAGCAATTGATTGCTTCCATTCTGGAAACTGGGGAAAATGTCTCTTCAAATTCGATTCCTTCAACCTATGCATATCCTTTACATACTAATCTATCTTTGTTCCTTGTAACTTGTCCATATTCATTCAATTTTTATTGTATACCCACTTTGTGTCGATCACATTCTTATCCTTTGGTCTTGGAACCAATTCCCAAGTGTCATTTTTCTCTATTTGGTCTAATTCTTCATCCATGGCCTTGTTCCAAAATTCATCCTTGTTGGCCTCTTCAAAATAAGTTGGTTCAATTGTAGATGTGAGTGCTAGGTGTGTTTGTTCTAGTGAATGGATTCTTCTTCTAGTCTACACTCTTGTGTCTTTGTTTCTGATAATCTAATCTGAAGGATGATTCTTTTGTACTCGTCTTCTAGGTGTTTTTGGAGTTACTTGTTGAACTTTCTCTTCTGTTTCTGTCGGATCCTCTTCGTCTTCCCCTTCTTTTTCATCTTTTATTTCTTCTTCGTAAAGTTGTTCCATTGATTCATTTTCTTCTTCCTTTAATTCTTGTCTACCTGTTTCATCAATTGTTACATTGATTCTTTCCACCACTTTGTTCAATCTCAGGTTGTAACACTTGTATTCTTTGCTTATACTTGAGTAACCAACAAGTAATCATTTATCCACATGAGAGTCAAACTTTCCCATTCTGCCATCTTCTCTTTTGATGTAGCATTTGCTTCCAAAAACTCTGAAGTGCTTTACATTTTTTGGTGTTCCTTTCCATAGCTCGTAAGGAGTTTTGTCAATGTTGTTTTTTACCATTACTCTGTTTTGAATGTGAATTGTTATATACACTTCCTGTGTCCAAAAATATGTATGTCAATTTGGAATCCATTAGCATTGTTTGAGCCATTTATTGTATTGTCATGTTCTTTCTTTCAACAACTCCATTCTATTGAGGTGTCATAGCAACGGAGAATTGATTTTTTATTCCATGACCGTTGCAGTAGTCCATAAATTCCTTTGAAGTGAACTCTCCTCCATTATCAAATCTCAAGCATTTGATTTTTGAATCCATTTCATTTTCAACCATTTCCTTGTAGATCTTGAATTTTTCAAAAGCTTCTGACTTATTATTGAGAAAGAAAAATGCGGTCATTCTTGTATAATCATCAACTAATAACATAAAGTATTTATCACCTTTTAAGCCATTTGTTGTAGTTGGTCCAACTAGATCAGTATGAACAATTTCCAGTGGTCTTGACATTGAATATTCCTTTGAGTTGAACCTGGTCTTTGTTTGATTTCCTTGTTGACAATGCTTGCATAAAGTGTTGGTTGGTTTCATGATCTGGGGCATTTCTCTGACTGTTTCTCTTTTGTTGACGTTGACAAGTGTTGGCCCTTGACCAAGTTTGGGAGATCCTTGGTCAAGTTTGACCTATTTTGGGACTTTGATAGCCTGTCGAAGGAGGAGCACAAGAGGAAGAAGAGATCGTGGGATCTTGGCCCCTTTTTGGGTCCTCTTTGGGATTTGGGATTATGTAATGGGTATGGGATGTCGGCCCATGGGTTTACCCATGTTTAGGCCTAGTTTGTATGTATAAATAGATGCTAAAGCAATGTAGTGGGTACGAGTGGCTAAGTGTTAGATCTATGTGATTGAAGGATTGTAAGTGCTTTGTGCATACTGTGTGATACTTGCATAGATACGTGCAAGTAATTGTAAGAAGGCTTGGTGCTTTACCCTAGCTCTAAGATGGAGGATTTGGCGGGCTGTGCGCAGATCTCCTATCTTCTGCAGAGTAGGATTTTAATGCTATATGCCTGTAAGAAGCTTGACAAAGATAATAAAGAAGAAGAGTTGGTGGATGTAGCCCCAGGGTGGGGGTGAACCACGTATATGTTTTGTTGCTCTGCTTTGTGCAATGTGTTGATGTGTTTATGTATTTACTTGCTAAGTGCCTTGATATAAATAGACATATTTGTTTATGCTTTTTTCTAATGATGTATATGGATGTTAGATCTGACTTATATGAATGTGTTAGTGCCTGAATTTGTTAGATATAACCTACTTCTCTACAATAAGTGCTTAAATACATCAGATCTGAATGAATGATGCGATGCTCTGTTTTATCTATGAAGTAGATAGTGGTTAAATATTGATGAACTATCGGTGCTAAGTTCTCTGTTAAGTATTACAATCACAGATATGTGTCCCAGCTAAGATTGCAGACACCTGAATTCTACAACCGCCCCCGCCTATACCTCGGGTGAGACTTCATCTGCTTCACAGGTGTTGCCAAAAGGGTCGGTAGTTAGGATTTTGTTGGTGCGTTGTTATAGCATTGAACCCTGGGTCTGCCCATGTGCCAACAAATGGTTCCGTTGTTGGGACTTGAAACTGTGATTGTTGGGAACTAAGGAAGAAGAAGCTTTGTGCAAAGATCTGTACGTAGATCTATTTCCCTAGTGCACAGCATTCTACTTGACCTATGAAGCTATGTGCCAAAAAAAGAGGTCAGATCTGAAGAAAATAGGTAAGATCTGCAAGCTCTGTGCTTTGATAAAGGTAAGAATAGTGAAAAGTTCTAGATCTGAAAGCTTTGTGCTCTGTAGAAGCAATATAAGTGGAATTTTTTGTTTCAAAAGTATGGATCTAGGTATGTTTGATAGATTCTTTCCTAGCTTGAAAACTAGGGCACTAATAGATGAAAGAAGGTTTGATATGTGTATATCTGATAAGAATAGTGAAAGATATGTTATACCTATGCATAGAAAAAATGTTTGCACTAACAAGTGGATGCAGGATCCTAGAAAGAAATGTTTGTAGGTTAGCTACCATGATCCTAGCGCGTAGTATAGGAAGAGTTAGGAATCATTTAAAAGAAAGAGAGGATTAACCCTTTGTTATAGTTAAGAAAACTAGGACATCTTGCTAAGGAATGCCCTGGGAGAAGACCTAGTTGTCTTTGTTGCAAAGCTATGGACCATGAAGTATTGGATTGCCCTAGAATGATTGATAAGCTTGAATGAATGAACATGAAACAAGAAAACCCTAAGGCAGATCCAGAAATGGCAGAACCCCAGAAAGACTCAGAGAAAGTATTGCTACAGATAAAAGAAACCCTGAATGATCACTGACATGTCAACTTATCAGATATCTTCAAAGAAAAATAATGCCTTGAATCAAGAATAGGAGACTTCGACATTGACTGTGTTCTAGATGAAGAAACACAGGTGAATATCATGACAGAAAGAACTTGGGAAGCTATAGGAAGGCCTGTTATGATTCCTTCATTAGGAGGAATAGGACTATTCAAAGTAAAGTTGATAAACCTATGTGGAAAGCTCACCCAGATATCTATGAATGCCAATAGAACTTCGACAGAGGAAGATTTTGAGATTATTAAATTTATTGAGAACAGCACCCCATTTACCATGTTACTAGGAAAACCTTGGATTGAAATAAATTAGGCCAGAAGGCAAGAAGAAGAAGAAGTTTTAGAGCAGAAGAAGCAAGAGTTAAAAGATTTCATGACTAGAAGGATCACACACTTAATTGAAGAACAGAAGAACAGATCAAAGCTATTTAACACCAGAGACCCGGATATCGAAGTTGAAAGAACACTAGACGACCCACAGAAGATTGAAGTACCTGTTCCATGAAAATAAGGAAGAAGTATCACCCTCGAATCTTACGAAAGAATCTCAACAGCGCGAACTAACTATGCCAAAAAAAGATAACAATCAGAATGGAAAAAGGCATACCGAGACGAAGCTCACTGGAAAGAAAGTTAGAAAGCTAAGTAAGAAGAGAGCTAAGATCGACAAGTTACACAAGGTTCTAGAGGGAACTTCACAAAAGGAAAATTTGAAAAACTGGAGCTTCACCGAGATAATAGAACAGTGTCACATGGCACTTCGCCTGGGTGAAGCAATATATCTGTTAGGACCGATACAGCCGTTCAGTCGACCCCCAGAACGGGTAAAAAGGAATTTATGGTTTGCCACCAGACTGTTGGACCGTGCCATAACAGAAAGAACAGAGTTAATGAAGGCTTCTCGACCGTTGCATGCAATCCGTTGCCAAATTATCTATTTATCCCATTGCGCCATGCACCAAGAACACTTTTTCTAACCGTCAATCTAATCTCTCATACTTGTTGATTGTACACGGTGATCATTGCGCTATTGCCCTCTGTCCTATTGTAGTGTCTAAGTTACTCCTCGAACCCGAGATTTCCAACCCCGAGCGTGTATGTCAGACGAGTTCAGCACTGCAAAGAGAGTTGTCGAAGAATTTATGATCAACCTCATGACTGAAAGAGTCATGTCGATGTCTACAGGTGTACAAGCATCATCGATGAGAGGACTACAAGCCTCTATGTCGACTGCTCGCGGATCGGGGCCATCCCGACCAACAGTAGAGAAGAGAACCAAGCATAGAGACGACCTAGCCAACGCGAAGTTGATTCCATCCATATTTCCTTATTACATCTCGCCTCTGGCTGGTGTAGTGAATCGTGATAGTGTGCCAAGAGAATTCGAGTACACCATGGTCACTGCATACCTCCCGAAGGGGATACACACAGTTCGAACAGAGCAGGATAAGATCATAGTGTTGAAGTTCAGTGACTTCAACCTCGGAGATTGCAAGATCTATGGTATGCTCACCCCATACAAGTACCTAACCATAACTAAGGGGAAGAATTCAAAGATAATCCCCCAGTCGTGGGCGATGAACCTCACACAGTCCACCCTACTGAATGTCTTGAAGATCCCACACTTCGGAAGACACCAAGAAGTCAACACCTATGTCAAGTTGTTACTGTCATGTTACCATGGAGGCTACTTATGGCTAGACCACCGCATTACAGTTGACCCAACGTTGATCCATAGGATCACAGAACTAAGTATGCAAGGACCTGACCTGCAGGAATTTTATCCAGGAAAATTGCAGATTGCACACTCGCACAGAAGATCAAGGATACATATGGAAACGTTGAGAAGGGAACAAGAGGCTACAATGTAGCTTCCATCTAGAGTGGCATAGTGCACCTAGCATGTCAACTGATAGCTATAAATTTAGTAAGGAAGAACCGACCTACGCAGGTCACCGGATTTATCATTGACCTCACAGGGAAGTGCACAGAAGGCCTACAGATGAACTGGGAAAAGTACCTAGTTAACCAGTTGGAACTAGATTTTCGAGAAGCATAGGATCAAGGTTATGAATTTCATTTCAGCTGGCTCCTGGTCCTCATGGCATTTGTTTCCTAGGAGATGCTAGAAGGAGCGACCTCCCCAGACATCGAGCCATTTGAACCACTTGCCATGAAGTTTGCTACCCTATGGTATTCAACTAATATGAACAAACAGTGGCAGTCAAATGTTGTGTTTCATACATACTACCTCCAACTAAAGCGAGCCATTGAAGTCGAGCCTCGCATGACTCTGAACACCTTAAAAAGGTTTTGACCCTTGATGAAGTTCAGCGCAGATCGGCACTTCATCTACATTACAGCGCGAGCAAATGAACATAAAGAGAAGCTCCATTCATATTATAATCTTACAGAAGAATACCTTGAAGAAATCACTAAGGAATGGTCCGTTGATCTCCTTATCCCCGCCAACCCCGCAGAGATATATAATCTTGACAGCCCAGAGGACACTCATAAAGAACAGAATCCACCCAGAACTAGCAGACAGAAGAAGACTGAGGAGGTCCAAAACTTAAGTAGCACCTCAGGAAAGACTCCTTCAGTGTCACCTGATCGAGGAGGTGATGACGAAGTAGAAGCTAAACAAAAGCCCAGCAAAGTAACACCACCTAGAGACGAGGTTGACCCCTTGAAGAAGAGGAAGGTTTCCCCCCTGAAACCTTCTTCCCGGAAGAAATCGAAAGCCACCATGACCAAGATGCAGATTGTCCTTGCCTCTAATGATTTTGACTTCATCATAGCAGCCCTAAATGACGCTTCACTGGAAATAGCAGAGAAACAAGGAGCGAAGAAGGAGGAAATGTATGATAGAATTGAAATTGAACTCCGAGGGCCCATGACTCCATAGGATGTAAGGGATCAAAGAGAAGCAAATGCTCGAAGCGCAGTTGAGAGAATAAAATCCCTTTCTATGGAATGTAAGCAACTTATTGATCGCATTGCCCAGACCTACGAGCAACTCATTGAGAATCCAGAACTGAAGGCACTAGAGTCACAGCTCCAAGAGGCGAAGTATCAAGCCAAAATGATACAAGCACAGTTGAAGCCCCTTTCAGCTGTGGAAAGAATGAAGCGATCCCAAGAGCAACGCACCACCTAGTAGCATATCCACACTATCCAGAGCAAAGTTATGAAAGTAACTCAGAGGCTCCAACCTATACAAGATAAGGCTTACCAATTGTTCATAGAGTTTGAAGGTCGAGGAGAAGAACTGGAGCAGGTTGTCACTGCAGCTGAATAGCGCCTGGAGGGACCTGTGAACAAGGTAGTCATCCAAGAGTTTGTTGCACAAGAGGTCATGGCATAGCAGCAAGTCGAAGCAGCTCGAGCCAAGCTCGAGTCTTTCGAAGTAGAACTACCCAGATCAGAGTGACTCGTGACGAGTCATAGGTGAGTGTTGGGGGCATGTTAGCCCTTGACCAATTTTGGGAGATCCTTGGTCAAGTTTGACCTATTTTGGGACTTCGACAGCCTATCGAAGGAGGAGCACAAGATGAAGAAGAGATCGTGGGATCTCGGCCCCTTTTTGGGTCCTTTTTGGGATTTGGGATTATGTAACGGGTATAGGATGTCAGCCCATGGGTTTACCCATGTTAGGCCTAGTTTGTATGTATAAATAGATGCTAAAGAAATGTAGTGGGTACGAATGGCTAAGTGCTAGATCTATGTGATTGAAGGATTGTAAGTTTTATTTGCATACTGTGTGAGACTTGCAGAGCTACGTGCAAGTAATTGTAAGAAGGCTTGGTGCTTTACCCTAGCTCGAAGAAGGAGGATCTGGCAGGGTGCGCGCAGATCTCATGTCTTTTGTGGAGTATGATTTTGATGCTATGTGCCTATAAGAAGCTTGACAAAGATAATAAAGAAGAAGAGTTGGTGAGCTTAACCCCAGGGTGGGGGTGAACCACGTATATGTTGTGTTGCTCTGCTTTGTGCAATGTGTTGATGTGTTTATGTCTTTACTTGTTAAGTGCCTTGATATAAATAGACAGATCTGTTTATGCTTTGTGCTAATGATTTATATGGATGTTAGATATAAATTATATGAATGTGCTAGTGCTTGAATTTGTTATATCTAACCTACTTCTCTATGATAAGTTCTTAGACACATCAGATCTAAATGAATGATGCGATGCTCTGTTTTATCTGCAAAGTAGATAGTGGTTAAATATTGATGAATTGTCGGTGCTAAGTGCTCTGTTAAGTATTACAATCACAGATATGTGTCCCAGCTAAGATTGCAGACACCTAAGTCTTGCAACCACCCCTGCCTCTACCTCGGGTGAGACTTCATATGCTTCGCAGGTGTTGGTGAAAGGGCCGGTAGTTAGGGTTTTTTTGGTGCGTTGTTGTAGCGTTGGAACCCTCGGTCTACCCCTGTGCCAACAACAAGGTTATCAAAATGTATGCGACCCATTATTTTGTGCCATAGCCAACTTTCATCTTTCTTTCCTAGACAACACTTTTCATTTCCAATTTCACTTAACACATATATGTTGCTTGAAGTTCTCGCAACTGTAGCAATCAATTTTCTTGAAGCTTCTTTTCTTATCTCGCACTTTTGTGAATCGAAAGTAACTTAATGACCTTGGTCACACATTTTACTCACACTTAGAAGATTATGTTTCATATCTTCTACTAGTAGAACATTTTCTGCCTTTGTATTCTTATTCCCAATTCTGACTGTGCCGTTTCCAATGATTTTGGTTAAATCATCATTTTCGAAGGAGACTGATCCATCTGTTTCCTTTCGTAATGTAAGAAACCTATCTCTATCACCTGTCATGTGTTTTGAACACCCACTAACAACATACCAACCATGTTTCTTCTGCTTAGCTTGTAGAGCGAGTGTGCATTCTTCATTTATATTGATCCTTCTTTCTTATCCATGTCCTTTTCTGAGGTTCCTGTCTGTGACTGTTGTTATTATGTTGTGGTTCTCTAGGAGGGACTGTTATTCTGCAATATTTGGCCATGTGTCCAAAATTGTTACATTTGTAACATTTCACTTCAGTGCTCAAAGATTCAAACCTATTGTAACTTCTTCTATGTGTTTCACTAGGCCTTCTTGGATAACCTCTTTGTGTATGACTTTCAAAGTTGTTTTTGTTCCTGTTATTATCTCTGCAATTCACATCTTTATGTCCAAATTATTACATGCATAACATAAACCAAAAAACATAGTTTGATACCTGGGAGTTGAATATCTTTTGAAATGAGGTACTCTTATGAATTCTTCTTCTTCCTTAGGCCTATCTGTCGGTTGTTGGTTCTGAAATCTGAATCTTCTCTGTGGAGGAGTGTCCCTGTAATCTTCCTTATAGATATTCATATCCCCCTTGATTGTTTCTGCAAAGCTTTTTGGATATGTTTCTTGCTCTTTTGTTTTGGAGCTCGATCCTTTCTCTGTCTTATTGTATCTAAGTTCGGACTTGTCATGATGACATTTTTGACTGTTGATAATGCCATCCAAAACTTTTGAGTTGTTCTGCATATTTTTCTTTTGAAGATCCTTTCTTAATGTGACAATCTCGGCTTCTAAATTTCCAATGATCTTGTCTTTTTCTTCTAGTTGTTCTTTGAATGCTTCTTCAATTCTTTTATATTCTTCTATTTGAATCTTCAAATTTGTGATCATGTGTTCTAGTTCTTGAGTGTCTTCTTTATTGTCTAGTTCTACTTGTAGTTTCTTTTTTTTCTTCTTTTCTCTTATGTTAACTTCTATGGCACACATTAATTCCTCTTGGTAGTCAACTTCTGCCTCTTCAATTTATTCTTCGACTTCTTCATATTCTTCTTCGGCCTCTTCATATTCTTCTTCGAATTCTTCTTTATCAGAGTCTTCTACTGCCATGAATAGAACTCTTTATGTCTCACTGTCATTGACTTCATCTTCATCTGATGATGAGATGTCTTCTTTGGTGCAGAAGCTTTTCTTGAAAACTTTCTTTGTGGTTCTTTTGCCTTTATATGTTTGTTTGCCTTTTGAGTAACCTTCATCATTTCTATGTTTCTTATAAGGACATTCGTTATCAAAATGACCAATACCATCACGATTAAAACAAATTAAAGGAAGCTTAACTATATACCTACTGTCAGTTCCCTTGTTCATTCTTTTGACAAAGTTGGCCACTTCTTCATCATCTTCTGAGACATCATTGTTGCTTCTATGTTCTTCTTTTTTCCTTCCCTTTTTCTTTGAATTTTTGGATGCTTTGAAGGATGCTTCTTTTATATCTGGATTTTCCTGTTCAGTTCTCATTTCATATACTGTGAAGATTCCATGTAATTCATCCATCCTTATTGAGTTTAGATCTGATCTTTCTTCTAGTGCTGATATCTTAGGGTCAAATATCATAGGAAGAGATATTAGTACTTTTTGAACAATTACAGATTCTTTGATTTCTTCTCCCAATCCTATTATTGCATTTATTGTTTCATCAACTCGTAAAAAATAAGTTGCAATATTCTCATCTTCCTTCATCTTAATTTGTTCAAACTAACCTCTGTAAGTTTGAAGCTTTGTTGCTTTGACTTTTGAATCTCCTTCATAAATATTTTGAAGTTTGTCCCAAATCTCTTTAGTGGATTTACAATGTGAAACTTTGGTGAATATTGTTTCACTAAGACCATTCAGAAGTGCATTTTTGGCTTTGGAATTATTCTAACCGAGTTTCACTGCTTTGTCATTTGTTGGCGGAACTGTTGGTGTTGTGTATCCATCTACAATTGACTGCAAAATTTCAAATCCTTGTGCCTGTATATATGTTTTCATCCTTATGCTCTAAAATGCATATTTTTGTCCATTAAATTGTGGTATTCCATTTTTATACAATTTTTTGATCTCCATGATCCACCTTTAAGTGGTTAAACTGATTTCTGAAGGAACCTGCTCTGATACCAATTGTTGGATTACTGAGAGGGGGGTTGAATCAGTAATAGAGCAATTTAATCCTTTTTAACCATATAATCCAAGTGTTATATCAATGTAGCATTATCATCCAATAACTACAAAGTAAATAAGCAATGAACAAATGAACAATCATACACATACACAGTACACCAGTGTTTTACGTGGAAACTCAAAGCGAGAGAAAACCACGGAATATTTTTTATTATATGTATTGAAGAATTACATTTATTGGAAGCACCAACTTCCTTTGTTTTCCAGCTGCAACTAGAAGGAGGCTCCAACCCCCTTGTTTCTCAAGCTACAACCTGAGGGAAGCTCCAACTCCCCTATTCTCTGGCTACAACCAGAAGGAGGCTACAACCCCCTATGTTCTCTGGCTACAACCACCTATCCTTACCCTGTCCAACTGCCCTGAAGTAGAATTAGAATGATGGAACCACTATCACACTATCATTGTGAGATATACCATTGTAAACTTGTACCAATAAACATGAACCATGCATCAACCTGTACCTCAACTTGTATCGTAAACAAGTGCATCAACCATGCACCAATCTGTGCCAAACAACCTATAATCAACATGTACCATAAACAAGTGCATCCAACCATGTACCAAGTATGGACCAATCATGTGTCAACTACTCATCAACTATGACTCATCAATATGTACCAACATCATCAACTATACACCTCATGTATGTGCTAACTCATCAACTACTTGTCTCAACCATGTACCCAACATGTACCTTAACCAAAATCCCTCATCAATTTCATCATCCAAATATGATTTGTAACGATCTAATAGACCTGGTGTATATGATCACATACCTGCAAACCTTCCTTAACTTTCACAACAAGAGACTAGCATTTTCATCAAACTTTTCTTTAGTCTCACATGACTAGTTTGGGATTAGTCAACAACCCTAACTTGAAATAATCATAACTATGTACCTATAATGAATAAATATCTTAAAATAGTACACAATGTTCTTCAGTTTGTTTTATGCAATTCCTCCAGGTGTCACTACTTGGAACCTCTTAGAAAAGGAGTTATAGCAAAAATGGCATACCTTGTTGAATTATGGCTTATTCTAGAGAGCGACCTTGTAGAGTGTGCCCGGCACAGAATATTTGTTGAATAGATATGAAAATATTACAAAGAATACTAAAGAATTTAATATAACCAACACATTTTGTCTTACTGAATTTTGATCTATTATGAAGAAGTTACGATGTTTTTACCCGAAACACATGTTTTAGACTAGTTTCAGGACTAGCCACAAACCCTATTTTCCACGGAGTGTAACTCCAAAAATACAACGACCCACAAGCTGAAATTTTTACTACTGATACTTGGATATGTTTACTCAATGGCCTATCAATTTCACAGTCTGAATCATTCTAGAAAAAAAATTATTGCAAAAATGGTGAGATGACATGTAAATAACATACCTTAGAAAGAATCATTAAAAGAATTTATCCTCCCTTGAATTTCGGCCTTCTTTTCTTCACCTTCCCTCTAAAATTTGGCTTAGATATAATTTGGTTACCTCATTCACTTATATATATTCAATATGCTCAAGTGGGATAGAAAATGAGAGAACCTTGCCTCTTATTTATACTCTCCAAGTAGTTTCCTTAGAAGCATCTTCTAGGTCACTTTCCCACGTTCCTTATTTTCGGGTTAACCCACTTCTAATTTCTCCATTAAATTTATTATTTAAATAATTTATTTTGTATTCACTTTGAATTATAGTACACTCATCACTTCACTTTATTATTTACCTTCTAAAATATCTTAAACCACTTTAACTACTTTGACCTTTTGGGGCTTCTAGATGACATATAAGGGTCCTCCAACTTCATAAGGCCATAACTCTCAAACCGTGAGGAGTTATGTGATGTTCCACATACCACCAGAAATGGCATGACATGTAATATCCATATAGAATATTATTACCTACAAATATATCAAAACTCATATCATTATCCATCAAACAAACTTGGGTTCTTCAACTTCTCATGGCCATAACTCTCTAACCATGAGGAGTTATGTGACATTCCACATACCACCGAAAATGGAATGACATGTACTATCCATATAGAATATTATTACCTTCAAATATATTAAAAATCATACCATTATACATGAAACAACCTTGGTTCCATTACCCAAACCTTTGTGCTACCGGAATTCGCTACCGGACTTTCTCAAGGGTTGACATCAATGACAACCAACCTTAATCAACAAATATAGCAAAACTCTCTTGCATACAGTTCTTGATCCTTATACAAAGCATCTTCATGTAATTCATGGATTGTTGATTCAACAACCAGGTTGCATAACCCCTGGTCTTTGATGATTTTCACAGGCTTTATCTCCAGGTCATACTCTTTTAAAGTTGTAATCCAATTTTCTCTCTTTTCTGATTAGTCTTTTTGTACCAAGAGATTCCTCATAGCAGAGTAAGGAACAATAACTTTGGTCTTAGATTTGAGCAAGAATGACCTGAAGTGTTTGAAAAATTTGAATACAGCATAGGCTTGTTTATCTACTTCCGGGTAGTTTAGTTCTACTCCTTGTAAGCCAGAACTCATAAAATCCACAGAGAATTCATCTCCTTCCTAGTTCTTCTGAGTTAAAATAGTTGCAAATGAGTTGTCAGAAGAAAAGGTGTAGAGGATGAACTCTCGACTAAAGTCTAGGTTAAAAATGCATGAGCTTACACTATGTATGCTTTAATCTTATCAAAATATTATTTTTCTTTAGATCCCCATCTAAATTCAGTGTTCTTTTTTATTATGTCTTGCATGGGTTTTACTATTTCGGTGAAGCTCGGGACGAATTGTCTCACAAAATTAATTATTCCTGGGAATGACTAGATGGTTTTATTTTTATGAGGGGGAGGAATCATGGAAACAAATTTAGTTTTCTCAGGTTCAATTTTCATACCATGCTTGGAAACGATGAACCCCAGAATTTTTCCTTCATCAACAGCAAAAACGAATTTCTTATGGTTGGAAGAGATACCATATCTTTTGAACCTATTGAATATTTTCTTCAAATGAGTTATATGGTCTTTTTTGTCTCTTGAGAAGATAGTAACATCATCAAGATACACCAAAACACATTCTCCAAGTAGACCCCTGAAGGTGATGTCCATGGCCCTCTGGAAGGTCGATCCAGCATTGATGAGACTGAATGGCATCTTCTTGTAATCATATGTTCCCCACTTAGTCTGGAAATTTGTTTTTAGTTGATCCTCATGGGCCACTAAGACTTGGTTATAACCAGAAAATCCATCTAAAAGGGAGAGCATCTCATAGTCAAACACACACTACAAAATTTGTTCCATCGAAGGCATTGGGTAATTATCTTTCTTTGAGGCTCCATTTAGATTCATGAATTCAATACAAAGCCTTATATCCCCATTATTTTTTCTCATTGGTACTAAGTTGGAGATCCACTGTGTATTCCTGACTGGAAATATGATCTTGGCAGCCAACAACTTATTCAATTTTTATTTGACCTGAGGCTCAAGGATGGGGTGCATCTTCCTCAGCTTTTTTTGAAATGGTTTTGTCTGAGGCTTCATGGGAATGATGTGTTGTATGATTTCGGTGTCATGCATCTTGATATCCTCATAGGTTGAGGCAAAGATGTCTTTTTATTCTTCGAATAATTTGATGTAAGATTATTTTTCTTCTGGAGAGCAATTTTTTCCCAGATTAATGTTTTGAGGCTTCATAATTGTCCTCAAGTTCACCATTTCAAACTGCATGGATGAATTGTTGATCTTGCAATTGGTGACTTTCTTGAATTTGTCTTGGATATCATAGATTTTCTCCAATATTACTACATTTATGGGGATATAGTTGGTCGAACCTGACAAGTTGTTTGATTGAGCTCGATAAATAGTATTTGAATTCACTACTTGGTCATGTTGGCCTTCATTTATAATAGAGTCTTTGAAAGTATCTTTGAGGTGTAAGAAGTTTATAAGTTGTTGGTCATTGTCAAAGACTCTCCAATTAGTGATGTTTTCGGGAATTCAAGGCTTGTAAAGAAATTCAACAGAGAAAGAATCGAGAATCAATCCATCGGGGGGTATTAACCTCGAGGCTACATTGGTTAGAAAATCATCATTACAGTTCAGTGAACGAGGTACATAACTAATATTAAATGCAGCAAAGGATTTGATCAGTTCCCAAACCTCTAATTGATAATGATTTAAGTGAATTTAAATACAATGAATGGTGTTCCTTACCTCTTTTATGATAATTTTGGAATCACCAAATACCTTGATTTTCTCAGCTTTCAAATATACTTCCTTTGTTAGTCCTTGTAGTAAAGATTCATATTCAGCAGTATTATTAGTGCATGGGAATTCTTGTATGCATGCAATTAATTTCTTTGTTTCTTTCGTATCTTTCAATATGAAACCAACACCTGCACCTTCTAAATATTTAGATCCGTCAAAAAATAGTGTCCACATGTTAGGATCCCCTTTCTTTGTTACAACATTTGATTTTAAGTTTTCAAATTATTTTTTTTAGTTGGGTTAGTAGAGTTAACAAGCATTTCTAGTCTATCCTTAGAAACTATGGTAGGCTATACATCAAAGGAATTGTTAGTCTGATCTATTATATTACAGTTGGGCTCAACAATTTGGGTGTAATGAAGGATTCCATATTGTGTGTTAGATTCTGCAAGAGATGATGTTTCAGCTGTAAAATTCCCAAAAAAATGTCTCATATGAATAATTACCCAAAATTGAGTTGTTAAAAATTGTCAGTTTATTTGGGTTGTTCAGGTCAGTAACAACATGTTTCAAATGCCTCTCCCTATCGATTATGATCTGATTAATTTTACCATTATAAGGGATCCATAAATGAGATCAATCAGTAGCAAAGTAACCATTCAATATAGTTGACCAATCCCAACTTAAAATCATGCCATAGTTGTCAGGTATATCTACTACTATTATATATATAGTTTGATGAAATTTTGGATTAACAGACATCTTGATCAAGACATATTTTAATTCCCCAATAAATTTAACTCTAGTTATGTCTAACTGAATAATATGAATGTCAAATGGTTCTGGTTTGACATTAAGCTTCTCACAAACCTTGAGGTGCATGACATCAGATGAGGCTCCTGAGTCTACCATATAATTATGAACATTCCTATTAAAGTTTTCAAAAGTAATGAGGAAAGGTAGGGTGGTAGATATGGACGTCTGTTTAGTTAGGGATGCATTTGTCGTTATTTTACTATTAGATGGATTGTTATTGTTAGAAGAAATTTCCTTGGTTGTTCCCTTCTTTGTTCCAGCGTTAATTTTTTGTGTGCCAGTGGAATTTTTCCCTTGCATAGTTTTAATAAAAATTTCTTGAATTTGTGGAATCTTCATAAGCTCAAACAGGGAAATTTTGGCTTTAGTCTTCTTCATATTTTCTAGGAAATCATATTCCAACCTGGCTAGGGGTATGGACGAAGCACTAGGTTTTGGTCTTTGATCAATCATTTTTGGGTTGGAAGATGTGGTCCTGGAGGGATTGGGAGTAGTGTTGGTTGGAGAAGATGATTGTTTGGTAATGGGCGTTGTGGGAGAAGTATGATTAGCAGTACTAGGGGTTTCATCATAATCCTTCTTGATGGCACTCCTAGTAGTAACATCATTTTGTGACATGTGTACTTATTCTACTTCTTCTTCACTCCCCCCATAAGCAATATCCCAGAAAGAATTTAACAGTTTCTCTTCAGGATCTTGAGATCTATGAGGTTGCTCTTGTTGTTCCTGACATTCTTCTCATTCTTCATCGACTTCAGTCATATTGTCTATTTCTCAGGTTTGAAGAGCCTGGAAAATATCTTCCATGTTGATGCCTTTCATCTGAGAAGGGGTGGTTTTGTTGGTTAGTGGAGTGTTTTTATCGTTCTTAGGGGTGAACCTAAAGAATTTTTTTTGGCTAGAGGATCCTTCTCCACCACCTTTCTTCAAGTCTATCAGATCATTGGATAATTTATTAATGATCCTCTGAAGAGATTCCATATCAGTTGAATTAGAAATACTTTTGTCTTCACTGGGTTTGGACATAGAATATTTACCCTTACCTTTGTCTTTAGAGGGATCGAAGTTAGAACTCCCTTTTAAACTCATCATATTCTTTTCAAATTTAAGGGCCTCTTGGAAAGCTTCTTCTAGAGTGTCTTTCTTAGAGTTTTTTACATACATGGCCATCGACATAGGTAAAATATAGGTGTAGAATTCAATAGTTACATCTTCATCTGGCTTAGAGGCACGTGGGATTCATTTCGACAGAGTAAGGAAACGTTGATTGTAATTAGTCACCAATTCTTTTGAATCCATCTTGACTCTCAAGAGCTCTAGAACCCAGGTGGTTGGTGTCTTATTTTCCCAAAAATTCCTGAGAAAAATGGTTTTGAAGGTTCTCCAATTGGTAATGGAGGATTCTTCTAGAGAGAAGTACCAATTCGAAGCTTTCTCTTAAAATGTAATGGGAAACAAACGATGGATGACGTCTTCATGTCAAATGCTCTATAATCTAATAGCTAGCAGGAATTTTTTTACGTGGTTTTCAATTGAATCTTTTTTGTTGGGGTCAAATTTAGGTAGGAACTTCTCAAGGTGTCTGGGAATTTTATGTTAAATCCCTAGTGCAATGACTATGTTAGAAAACAACCATGGTTGGTAGGGAGGTAGATTATGATTCAAATTTTCTCCAGCCATGTTTGGGGGTTGATATACGATAATTTGATGTGGGTTATTTTTGGGTTCACTCTCAGACTCGTATCTTTCTTTGAAGTTTTCTTTTGAATAATTTATTGGAGTGTAAGGTGGTGATTCGAGAGGAGAGGGTTGTCTACCTCCTGGTCCACCAGCTAAAAAATAGTATTCAAGGTCAAAGTCAGAAGTCTCGGGAAAATTAGACGCGTCTTCAAGTACGTGATACATCCAAGAC
Source organism: Picea mariana (assembly GCA_032191745.1). Classification (NCBI taxonomy): domain Eukaryota; kingdom Viridiplantae; phylum Streptophyta; class Pinopsida; order Pinales; family Pinaceae; genus Picea; species Picea mariana. Next base: position 27,433 of record JASDQU010737295.1, read on the forward strand.
ACTCTCTTCCCTTCATATTCCTTTACTTATATAGTCCTCCAAAAGGTTCCACTTTGAAACAATGTGTACTTTTGGAATGAAACATTGCACCCCCTTCATTTAATTAACACAAATTGTTTACTTTTATTAATTAATTTTCGTACACCAATTTAGAAAGTGATTTTAGTATGAAGATTCTGGAGTGATGGAAACGAATTTTAAAATTCTACGACATGGGTTTTTTGTGGAACATGCTCAATTAGCTGAATTGTAAGAAATTTCCCCAGAATGTGTGCGAGGTGGCTGGTATAGATAGTTCTTTAAAGGAAACTGGCCCATATTTTTCTTTCGTCGTCAGATGCCAGATCGACTTCAATACATATTACCTTTTCGTGAATGTATAAATCGACCTCCACATATATCCTTTGTTGGTAATTATTTAAACTCAACTTGTAAACACTTTACTTGATGGTTATATTAAAATTGGTTCCCTCTCAGCTATTAGTCACTAAATATTTGACTTGGTCTCACCCTTTTTTGTATTTGCTTCCTCATTTAACCGACAAACAGATTTTTGGTCGACTCAACTAGGAGAAATTTCGACTTGAGTATATCAATTCTACTCAACCCATCTTGCTTCAGCCTCAAATCAATTTGTATTTAAGTTTGCTTCACCTTCAACCTTTAGGTTACTTCTTTCTTGGATCGAATTGACTTGGAAGAAAACCGACTTGAGAAATTTGACTTTGGTCGTCTCAACTTGCTTTGGTTGACTTGTATTTCTCGACTCAATTTTCCTTCGACTTCGACCTTAAGATGGTTGAATTGTCTTCGACTCGTCTTGAAATCAATCGACTTGTCTTCCCCAACTTCCATCAATATGTAGGCTTGCAGTCGATCGACTTCTAGATAGTCGACCTTATTAATGTTTGAATCAACTCGACTTGTGACTCAATGGTGTCAATGCTTCCTCACCAAACATCCACCATTGACATTATATCTCATCTCTGGACTCTTCTTCAATTGAGATTTTCTTAATCACTTTTAGTGAACCATGTCTTATTAATTTCTTTATTTGTGATTTGTATGGATCCATATTGGATTATCCATTTACCCTTTTTATTTGGATAGTTTCTTCACAGTTTCTTCATTTGTGCATGGATGTTATTGACACAATATCAACCTTATAAAATATAGGATGAGTGTATCAAGCTCATACAATATATTAGTCAATAATATCTTTCTACTAATATCCAAGTCACCTTCATAAAATTATTTCAAATATTGACAATGCTTGACATTCAAGTCACTTAATATTAGAAATGCTTGGCATTCAAGTCACCTTCATAACATTATGTTCAATATTGACAATGCTTAACATTCAAGTCACATTCATAACAATATGTCCAATATTGACAATGCTTCTCAAACCAATCAATCAATGATACTTCACCTATTTATCAAGGTTGACAACAATGACAACCAAATTGCCAACAATCTCCCCCTTTGTTATTGATGGAAACCTTAGTAAAAGAATCTTACATCCCTTGTGAAATGTATTATATATTTTGAGTCATTAGAGATAACTTTGTTTTACTCTTTATCTCTCCCCTTTTGACAACAATGACAAAGGGAATATTTCTCTTCTCCCCCTGAGATAATGCTCCCCCTAAGGTGATGCTCCCCCTGTCTTTGTCCCATTTATTTTGGTATTTGTTTTTATTGTTTATCTCTCCTCTTTTGACATCAATGACAAAGGAAAGAAGACTTTTAATATTTTTCTCCCCCTATGAATGTGCCAGTTGTTATCTCAATCTCTTGGGATTTTTGTGTTCAAATAAGGTTTTACTGTCTTTTCCTTTGTCATAACGGACAAAGGTGTGAAGCTTACTGATCTTCTTGATCTATTTCTTCTTCTTCTTGATATTCTTTAGTTCTTTGATTCCAAGAGATCTTTATTGTTATTTCATATCATTAATAACTTTGTTTTGTTCATACTTTGTCTTTATATATCTTGAACTCCTTTTGTTGCTTTCTTCTTTAGATATTATTTGTTTTATTCATCACATTATTCTACATATTGGTTTGCTTTTGAGATTCCATCATCATCACCATTGTTTTGTGCCTTCATCTTCTTATTTCTAAATTCTTCTTCCTTGAGCTTGTTCCTCTTCATATGAAAAGCTATGAATTTCACATTCCTTATTAGGAGTTTCATCCATCAATTTATTGTTATCAATTTCTTCATTTTTAGGTACAATATCTTCATAATATTTCTTGTTTTTTGCTTCATATTTTCTTCTCCATATCTTTCCATAAGGCACTTTGTTTGATGAAATTTTATTTTCTACATTTTTCCTTTGAGATTTATCCTCTCCTCTTTTCTTCCAAAGTTCATTAGATTTCCTTCCTAACTTGTATGGATTATTTTTCATGGGTTGTCTTCTTGATTTCCTACAGTCTTGGGATTTGTTCCCAAACTTATCATAGTTGTAGCATCTCATGGTAAGAAAAAAATTTGTTGTGTGACCAACATAATTACATCCCCAACATCTCATTAAGTTATTTGGCCTTCCTGAATTTTTTTT
>JASDQU010737295.1:44509-65362 GCA_032191745.1 Picea mariana
TTCAATTTTTATGTATTGAGAGTGTCGGCTACTCTTGCATCATTCTTGAACTCTGAAGTAAGCTTGTCGTTCACATCTCTTAACTCTGTATATAGAGTTATCACCCTATTTGTGGTAGTGTTTAGGGCACTGGATACTTCAAGAACAAACAAGGCATTTAGTCCACAAAAGAATGGAGTGCAGAGGCTACTTGAACAAAATTTTCTTCAGGATCGGGTCCTGCCTTCCATTCTGATATTTTCCCTGCGGATGACTTGGATCTGGTGTCTTCAACTCTTTTCCTTTTATTCTATGTCTTCTCAATACTCCTCGTTTTATTATCATAATAGTAGTCTCCAATGGCCACCACAGTGCCCTCAAAATTCAAGGCTTGAGAAGAAAAAGAAGAATCCTTTGGAATAACATTGAGAGGAGTGTAGTCTTGAGGTTGAATGTTCACAATACCCAAATTGGGTGTTGATGGAGTGTTTGGGGTCTAACTCAAATCCTACAATTGATGTTGTTTCAACGGCTCATCTGCCTTTTTCTAAGCCTCGGCTTCTTCAGCTTCTTGTTTAGCTTCGACTTCATCGGCCAATCTCTTGGCCTCTGCCTCATTAGCCAATTTATTTTCCTTGGCTTCTTCAGCTTTCCTCATTTGAAGTGCAGTCTATTCTGACTTAAGTTCATTTTCTTTTATGATTATTTCCTGCTTGGATTTCCTTCTTTAATATTCCTCCTCAGCCTGGAGTCTCTTTTGTTCCAACTTTTCCTCTTTTCTAGCTTTTTCTTTCTCTTTAACATTATTGTAGACTTGTTCATGTTGGAGCAATCTCTGGAACTAGTAAATTGTCACTCTCTTCCTTTCCTCTTGTTCACATTCAAGCTTTTTCATGGCAGCATCATTGGGTGACTTCTGTAGGGATTCTTCATACCATAGGATTCCTTTAAATATGTCTTCTTCAAAATCAACTAAATGGATGTTAGAGTGGGTGATCCCAATAGATATGACATGGATGAGTGCAAGCTCATGAGTCATGGCCTTTAGGCTCTCCTAAGCATAGGTGTATATCTTGCATGGTTTCTTCCTCCTTTCTTGCATGAGGGCCATTAGAAATGGTGCAATTCCCTATGTGGATTGGAAAATAGGCCAAAGCTTTTTGTTGCTAATTAGGAGCAGTGAGGTGACCCCCTAACCCTGTGGTTTGGTAAGCAATCTCTCTCATCAATAGATGGTTTGGGACAAAGTAGGGTAAAAATTGTGGGGTCCAGTGGTGCCATACACCCTAATATATGAATAGTATTTACATAGGAACCAATCAATTATCCCCTTCATCCCAGTCCTAGCTTCAAAGGAAATCCTATCACTTGGAAAACTAAAAAGAATAGAGTGTAGAGGGGTAAGGAAAAGATTATAAATGTCATAAAAATGTATATTGTAATTAATTCTCTGGAGCTCAAATAAGTACACATGAATAGAAGGTTGGTTTTGGTCCCAGTTCCACTCAAGGTTAGGAAATTCCACGGAGGAACAAATAGCATCAATTAGGTAGGCTGACATGTAAATCAAGGCTTTTTCATACCTGGGATGTTCTTCATATGGAGGCAGATGTTGAAGGCCAATATGTCTACCCAGTTGAACACTTGTCATGTTTTGACGATGGTATATACTAGTGGTAGCCAATCGGTCTGGAAGTGTGTGCGTTTCTCTTCGTCATAAATTCAGTATAGTATGGCTACTAATAATTTATACGGTGCCTTGATCCTATGGGTGGGAACCAAATTTTGTCCTTGTTTGAGGGTCTTGTCCTCATCAACCTACCAATGTTTCATTAGCTTTACTGGTCCTTTGTTACCTTGGGTGAAACCTTTCAAGAATGGCTCATTAATAGCACATGTGAGAGTGGGTAGATGGTATCTCAAACCGATATCTTCATGCCTTAGGGAGGCCACACGCTTCCCTTGTTTTCTCACTATAGTTGTGGTGTTTGCGTCGAATTGATTGAATAACCATTGTGTGGCATTATTGTAGGGAAAGAGAGTTTTCTAAGAAGTAACCAGATGGATGTCACTTTTTTGGATGTTCCAATATATTTCCATGTTCTTGTCTTCTGTAGGAAAATCACCTGAATTGAAAATTATGTAGATCTCCTCATATGTGGGACTGTGGTCTTCACCAATGTGGGGGATAGTGTTTGTCACCAAGGCCTCATTCGGGAGAGATGATGTTTTAGGCGTGGAGGATGACTGGAAATAAACATAGCCCTTTTGTCTTCTGAAATTCTAGCTCGTCATTATAGGAGGTTCATTAATCCTGCATCATCAGATTAACAAGCGAATTAATCTATGGGAAAATAATATGGAAAACACAAAAGACCAACTATTAAACAGTAAAAATGTAGTACCTGTAATTGAGTCGAGGAAATGGTCACACAATACACTTAGCAAATAAAAACATAATGACATTTACAAAATTTTGGAAGAATATTGGTCGTAAAATAAGGGTTTATAGCCATTAAAGGTATTAAAATGCTCGTAAATGTGTCATAATTTTCCTATGTAGAAGATATGTTACTAAATATGGCCTCAATATCTACCATTAATGTTAATTAAGAGAGACTGTTTCCCAAATCCGTGTATTGGATTCTATGGGGGGCTTGAATTCGAAAAGATAACCATCGGAGTCGTAGGATAGGAGTGGGAAAACTTGCAGATTATTTTGAGCTCCGATGGGAGGGGTATCGAAAGCATATTCCCATTTTATCTAGAAATGTGTGCCGACTTGACATGTGTGCGGCGTTGTGGGGAAGGTGGGACCATCAGAGTTGTGGTGTTGGAGTTCGTTGAGGTAAGGTTTAAATTAAAATCCGAAGATAGGGCATCAAAGGAATATTCCTTTATCCTAGAAAGATGTGTCAAACATGAAGGCTTAAAAGGCTTGGAATGACATTGTCGGAGTTCGGGTTTCGAAGTTCAAAAGGATGAGGGACCAATTGGACCCCGATGAGGATGGTATCAAAGGAATATTCCTTTGATACCTTAGATAGTGAAGAGTCCAGAAATAAATAAAAATACAAGTCATTCAAGATCCATAAACGGGAAAAAAAAAGGTCCAATCTTAAGATGCCACTTGGTGAGGTCACGATCAAATAGGTCGTATTGACTCGATGGTGTTGAGTACACGCTGGATTTGATTCTATCCATCTATGGGATGCCATGTAAGAAGTGAACTTTATGGGTCAGATCTATCAGAGAGCAAGGATCGGATTCTTGAGTGGTGTGTGGAGAGAAATACTTCAACGAAGAAAATTTTGATAGACCCCTTTCCGATGAGAACATCGGAAAGGTTTCTGTCATAATTTAATATAGTGTGATATTTGTTCTGAATCCATCATGACTTAGGCTAAAAGTGAAAGAGTGAGATCTATCATACCGTCTAAGTAAAAATGGGGACCGGGTTCTTACTATGAGAGGGAGGAACGATAAACTTTGGGTAGAAGGGTTGAAGAGTGTAGTATCAGGGGAACTATTTATGAATGCATCCTATGGGCTTCTATTCACGAAGAATTCATAGACTATATAAGTGATAGAAAAATCTTAGCCATGCGCATACCTTCTCAGTGAAGTAGAAAAGTATGCCTTGTAAAAAAATTAGAATATAAGGGGGGGGGCATTTTAAAATAAAATGGGTTGTTATGAGAGGTGAGCCACAACATGACCATGGGAATTATATAAGGTTTACCCTTCTATTCATGTTCAGAATACCCCTGGATATCCAAATCATTTATCTGTGGGGTGGAGGAAAATTTTCCCTAAATTTAATGGTGATCCAACTCTAGCGGTCACCCATGTCATGAATTATACAAAATATGCTTCAAGCTTAAATGTGCTAAGTGAAGATGTGTTGATGAAAAGTTTTGTATCTTCTATGGAATCAAGTCAAAGGAGTTGTCATGCACACTAATGTGATCTGAATAGCATCCCATCTTTTAAAAATCTCATTTAAGAATTTCTCAGGCATTGTCGGCCAACTACTTAGAATTTGCAAGATATTTTCCAAGAGCTCAAAGACGCTCTTTATAGAGAAGGTTTTCCGATGGATGATGAGACAATAAGTGAGTAATGGAAAATTGAATAAGAGTATCATCCACCCACAGCAGAAAAGGTGTTGGAAGAAGAGATCCATGAATAAATTTGTCAAGAATATCTCAATGATGAATACCCGGATGAGACATCAGTGTCCATTATCTCACTTGATGAAGGTGAAGTTATCCTGCCTCACTTTCCTCCTGCACATGAAGATGAAGAAACAATCAGTATAAGTGACACATATGATCTTGTGGAATACCCTTCTGACATGGTTGATCAACACATTGATGATTTCATACCTGTTGGGATACATAGATGGGGTGTGGGTTGCATTATTTTTTATGGAGATCTTATCTACGACATTGAAGGTAGATCTCAAGCAAAGGAGTTTGAGTTGTCATCTTCAAAGGACTGGTCTTCATGTGTATATGATTCAGATGTTTGGAAACCTGATAATGATATGGTTTCAGATTTCTTCTGTCCATTCGAGGATGACTTGCCGCAGCATACTCAGGGTGATATCCAGTCATCCTTTGCGAATTTTCATGCATATCATTTTCGGGATACGGATTTGTTCTATGAAAACTTTCAGCCACCTTTGCCCCCAAATTTAGACGAATACCAGTACGTGGATATTCTAGAGCAGTCAAAGACTCACACCACAAAGCAATAGTGTTTTCATCTTGGGGACCTTTGGAAAGATTTGCAGATGAATAAGAAACATATTTTGGATGCGGGAAGAGTCCTTCTTAGGACATGAGGTCGCCCCTTATCATGTTTCCTCTTCTCTGGCGAATCCTAAGGTTTTCTTAGGATCTCTTATCTTTTCTCAGCCTTCAAGGAACAGTGATATTCTAAGTGAGGATGAATATGAGTCATTTCTTATAAGTGGTAGCCCAATTCAGAGATGGATTGATTAGGCTTGTGACCATTCTCTCCAGCAAGATTTTTCCCTCCCACCCATCTCCACATAAGTTTCTTTATATGATTAATTACATGATTACTTATGCTTATGACTATTTTATGCTTGACTTATATTTGTTGTACTACATGATTAAGCATAGGGGGGGATACCTTGATGAAATTATGAGCATTTGGTTACACTGGTTATAAGACTTCACATGACATTTTCAGGACCTGATCTTTAGGGCCCCAGGTAAGTAGGTAGGACATCTTGCTTTCTTTCATTTGCATATTGATTGCTCACAGTAGCTTACTTTCATTTCATCTTTTATTTTCATTTTTCTCTACTTTCATTATTGATTTACATGTTTCTATTTCATCATATATATGAAAAATACAAAAGCTTTTATTTTCTATATTAGTTGTTAAGTTTGAAGTTTTTAGATTTTTTATTATATGAGTAAAGGGTGAGTAAAGCCACCCTAGATTTTACGGTTTTATGTTTCATTGCAGGAATAGGTCCAACTAGGATTTGTTTAGGTTCTCATGCACTCTACGTCGAGTACATGTCCCCAAGTAGGATCCAGATGTTATCCCTATTTCCTATGGATAACTAAGGAGATGATGTCTCGAGGCCCTCGAGTTGCAGACATGGAGTATCGAGAGACAAATGGTTGAAAGTGTCCACTTGCATAGAAAGAGGCCCGCCTCACCACCAAATATCTCATATTATCATGATAGTATCTGCCACATCATCATTCTTCTGGAAGACATTGGGTCTTGCTCCATGAAGTACAAGCCAGGTATTATGGTGAGTGTCATTTCAATATTTGAGGCATTTGAGTGTATTTCATTTAAAGTTGTTTTTGATTATGTAACGTCTGATTGGAAGTTATACTCTTTTCCCTATGTCATTATGTAGCATAGCTCTTTAGCAAAATGGAAAATGTATTATACGGCAAGAAGCATGGTGTGATAGTCTATGGAACTAATGGCATTATGTAGCATGAAAAATGGCTAGTGTATGGTAGCATACCCAAAAAATGACTAATGTATGGTAGCACTTGGATGATAGAGCAATGAGGATGGTATTATTATTGCTAGATAATTCCTTAATTCCTAATTATAAAAAAGAAAAGGGCAAGTTTTAAAAATAACTTGAATTACTTGGAAGATGCATGATGTAAGTGCTTTGTTTCCAAGATTTTGCTTGCATGATTGGTTTTTAAATAGCTATCTTTGTGTTAGGATGACTGGCAATATCAAGCCTCCTTGTGATCCCGAAAAATCATGAAGCTGATGCAACCTAGTTATTAATGAAACATTGTAAGATCTGTTAATATATCTGGATGATTCCAAAGGGAAAACATTAGATAACTGGAAATATAATGATGAGCCCTATGATCGGACACATTTGTTTTTATTTATTTGTTTTCTTTTTCAAACTCTACCCACTGAAAGCCTAGTTTTTAGACAAGAGTTTGTCTAGCTACGCCCTCAGAGGGGTTTTCACAACTGGAAGTTTTCTTTACTTGGTGATACGGGCCAATAATTGGTTTTCTAATATCTCCAAGGTCAGTAGCACCTGAAACCAGGTTTTCACTACCAGATATGTATTCTCCCCTTTTTTCTTTTTTTCTTTTTGGATGATTGAAAAATGGATCAGAGGATGGTGGGTATAGGTTCCAAGGCCACCTCACCCATGATATTGAGATTATTTTTCTTAACTACTTGAATAAATTCCTCCTTTGTCTTGGGATTTTGGTATAACCTCAGCCGATGATTATTTTCCATTAGTAGTATTTTTTCCTCGTCAATGGTATGGAGATTAACGGAGCCATTCTCATACATGGTATCCATCTCATATGGGTCTAGCTAACGAGTGTAAAATTTTCATTTAAAGTCTTTGTACCATGAGTCAAATAGAACAGCCCATTCTTCTTCCTTGAACTTCTACTTTTTGATGAATTTGTTGTGCCATTTAGCCCTCTGATGTTGGACTAGAGCAGTTTGATGTATTTCAGCCTGACGGATCTCCTCAAACTCATTGATCTAATCAAGTCTATGTTGTTGGGCTTCTGAGAGGTCCAGGCCCACTTGTAGTGCGTTTCTTAGTGTCCTGATTTTAAATTCAATGGGAAGAACCACATGTTTCCTATACACTAGCTCATAGGGATTAAATCATGTGGTGTTCCTCCAGGTGGTTCTATATGCCCATAGATCCTTTGGGAGTTTGTCGACCTAGTCCTTGTGATGTTGTTGAATTTTTTTAGTTAGGATGGCCTATATCACTTTATTTGTGACTTCCACCTGTCCATTTTCTTGAGGGTGTTATGGGGTGGACATTCGGTGCTTGATCTTGAATTTCTCGGTAATGGATCAGATAAGTCGTGAAGTGAACTGGGTCCCTTGATCAGTGACGATATATTGAGGAACACCATAGAGGAAGAAGATATCTTCATATAATAAGTTGGCCATTGCTTCCTCTGTATCCTTTGGAAGTGCTTTGGCTTCGACTCATTTACTTACATAGTCGGTGCACACCAGGATGTACACCTTTTTCTTTGATGGTGGGTTAATGGGTCCAACGAAGTCAAGGGCCCACTTCTCAAAGGGATCTATGTCAATCCAAGGTTGGAGCATCATATCATCTGATTTCACAGGTTGTCCCATCCTCTGGCACTTGTCACAACTCCTGACGTATTACTTGGTGTTCTGGAAGATGGTAGGCTAGTAATACCTCATGTGTAATACTTTGTTTGTAGTTCTCTTATCTGCAAAGTACCCTCTACAAGGTTCACCATGACATGCTTTCAGGATTTCATAAGTTTCATCTTCTCGAACACAATGTCAGATAATGTGGTATTTCCCGTTACGAAAAAGATATCCTTCGATCCAAGATTATGTTGCGCTTTGTCGAATGACCCTTTGGCATTATTTTGGTGAAAGATGTTGTGGAAGTCTACCTGTGGCCTGTTGAAATATTGTAACTGCAAAGAGTATTATATTTTATTATTGATGTATTATTCCTTAGATCAATCCCCTTTTGTGGATTGATCATGTCGAGCATTGTAAATGACCAAATCCCCATTTGCGGATTGGTTAAACCCTGATTGTAATATGCATAATGAGAAGTCGGCCCCTAGAATTAATTAAAGTGGTTATAGCCACCCAAAAGGAGAAATTGACAATGCCAGTGAAAAGACACATCCTTTCAACACCTGCCAAATTGTATAAATAAAGGAGGTTGGTGCCTCATTTCTTCACTCACTCATTCGATCATCTAGAGCGCAAGTTTGGAGCTACAGTTGGAGAATAAGGAAGAGAGCGAGGCGTTTTACTTGGGAGAGTACTTTTTGTAGTGTTTGGTTTATTCTCTTGGCATTGTATTGGTTATCTATATTGAGGAAGTTTTTGCTGGGTTTTCTCCCCCATGAGGGTTTTCCAGGATAAATGATGTGTATCTTGTGATTGTGTTTTTCTCAGTGATCCTATCTATGCTATGGTTATCTAGTAAATTCAAAAGAAACCTAATAATAGCTTAAACTCTAACATGGTATCAAATCTAAGCTGAAGAGAGCATCTTTCACAAGAAAAGGAAAATTTTCATTGTTGTCGTACAAGAAAATTAGGGCTTTTCATTGAAAAGGAATTTCAGCCTAAAAGTCATCTAGAAAAGTGTGCCCTAGCCCAAGGAACTCTTTGGCACCTTCAATGCACCTTTTCAGTGGATAAAACTCCTGGACATTGAAACCCTAGTTTTCACCGATACCAGAAGCACTAGAAAACCAGAAGTAGCAGAAAACTAGAAGCACCGGTCCAGAAATCTGTTGGTCAAGTTTGAGGGGGTAAAATTTGGATTTTCAAGAATCTAACTACACCAACTTACTCGCCTCATCTCAGGGCATCTAGCCCGTGATCATAATTTCAAAATTTGAAGTTTGAAATTTTAGGTTTTTCTCATAAAACCCTAAGTTGCACTGGTAGTTGCAGTTGCAGTATCAATTGCAGTTGTAGTATCAGTTGAAGTATCAGCTGTAGTACCAGTTGCAGTCACCCTTGAAGTTCTTAAGAGTTGGTAATTATTACCATTGATACCAGATGGTGCCACTACCTGCAAATGCTATTGGAGGTATGTACTCACATATGTTTAAATTGTTAAGCTTTAAAGGGTATTTGCAGGAGAAGGGATCTCTTGACATAGATCCAGAAGGATCTCAAGATCCAACACATTCATAGGAATAATGCAACCTAGGTTTGATAATTCTGATATGCATCTATTTTTTATGACATTATTTTGATCTAGGTTGTGTGGTGAAGCTATGACCATCATACTAACCTTTGGTGAAAAATTAAAGTCAAAGGTATTAGATGGATTAAAGTTGATTCTCTAACCCAAATTTATGTCAAGATAGCATATTGTCTTAGTACATAAGACAGGTTGAAGAAAGCACTTGTCATCTTGAGTGAAGGAGACTTGGAAGAAAATAAATACACTCATTCTTGAGGGCAAGACTCTAGATTCCAGGTTTGATTAATTAATTTTATAAGATTCAAAGTTGCACATGACAAAGTTGATAACTACCCCGCTACAAGTAAACACTATAGTTGAGGTAGCAGTCCTTGAAAGAGTATTATACTTGGTAGCATGTGGGCATATTGAGATAAATTATTAATGTAATCATTTCCAGATACAACTAACATCTCCTCGAGGAGAAAATTCTTGTGTTAGTTCCACGTTGCCATGGAGGAATGTTTGATCACAACACTAGAAGAGTGTTGACCTCATTTCGTATTATATTTCTCACTTTTGATCTTTTCTTCAGACAGGTCACAAGTGATAGCTCTAAAGGAGCTACTTTGATGATTATTCGTGCTATTGTTTTATTTACTATTATCAAAAGAGTATTATTCATGCTTGTTGTTTTGTTGACCTTGTTTCAGGTCACAGATGATAACCTTGAGGAAGCTATAGTGAAGGTTGCAAAAGGAAACATATTAGATGAGACATGAAACAGACTATGTACATGACCATATACACTCATGTACCAAAGAATATGAAGAAGAAGCTATCTTTTGAGATTCAGAGTATCTCATATGAAGATTGATTGAAAGGAGCAGAAGGCTCCAAAGATGACCGAACATTAGAACGGGAAGCAGATCTCGTTTGAAGCCTGACTCTATTTTCCATATTTAGACTTGGTATTCAACACCAAGTATACCTTGTAAGAGATAATAAAGTCCTTGTAGACTCAAAAGAAATCAAGAGTGATCCTGATCTCAGAAAGAATCAGATGAAGAGACAACTTCCAAGACTGGGAGACAAATGTCGTGAGAAGACTAGATCGTAGCTTCAGAAACTTCTAGGAGATATGAAATATCCTAGGAAGATTCCCTCGTTTTAGTAACAGAGAAGGAAACCGGTTAGAAAGACTAGGTTATGGATTCTTCCATGAGACTAGAAGAGAAGACAGTATTGACTTCCAAGATTGATCTATACATATCAAGCATGTTGCAGATGTACAAAGCCTTATGTGTGCCCAGAGGATTCTCCCAACAAAAGGGAGAAGACTATGATGAGACACTTATTAAAGAAATAGTTCCAGTATTTATGAAGACAACCAGAACAACCATGATTCATATATAGTGTGAGATGCAGGGGGAGCAATCCCCGTATTTAAAATTGAGTGGCAGTTGTTGCATTACATTAGTTGGGTCATGGAGACATGACTACAATGAAAGATAGAGTTACTTCCATGAAAGAAGAAGAGCTAGATTCAGTATCAGTTATTTAGCCACTCTCAATCTCATATGAAGTTGTTTCCATGATAGATTAAGAGGAGTTTCTCTCATATTTTAGCAGCCATAGTGAGGATGAAGCAGTCATTCTCAGCTTCAGAGCAGCTGCAGGTACAGAATCCCATATTCCAGAAGGAATAGTTGTAGAAAGAGTAGAGTACATACTCCCGGACAGTGAGACAGATAGTGCTTTGCAGAAAGCACATAGAGCTAGCAAATGATTGTGTAGATTGAGTTGTAGCTGAGAAAGTGTACCAGATTGGTACAAAATGATGTGAAAAAATTGATTTGAAGTTGAAGATAGAAAGACTCAGGTCTGCAAGTTGAAGAAGGATCTATATGTGTTGAAGCAAGCTTCTAGAGCTTGGTATGGAAAAATTGACAGTTTCCTAACGAGCTTGGGATTTACCAAGAGTAAAGTTGATTCTAACCTTTATCTCAAGGTTATGAATGATGATGTTACTACTATATGTAGATAATGTATTCTTAACAAGATGAAGAAAATCTCATCACAGATTGCAGAAGAATCTCACTATAGAATTTGATGGAAGACCTAAATGCATTATCTCTTAGGTCTTGAAGTTTGGAAGAGCACAGAGAAGATCTTCCTTAACCAAGGGAAGTATGTAGTTAAAATGAAGAGGTTTGACATGTTGAAATGTAAATCCATGCACACACCCATGAAATGAAGTTGAAGATCCTGGTAGATACCTCGTCAGAATTGGTTGATGCTACTCTGCATAGACAGATTATTGGTTCAGTGATGTATCTGATGAATACCGGGCTAGATATATGTTTTTCCTTGAGTCAGTATCTAGTAGAACCCAGACGTGTTCACATTGTTGTTGCAAAAGATATGATGAGATACCTTAAGGGTACATTGGATTTTGGTCTCTATTATACTAGAGATCATGACTTCAGACTGAGTGGTTACACCGATTCAAATTGAGCTAGAAGTGATTCTAATAAAAAGAGCACTTCAGGATGTTGTTTCAGTTTGGGGTCAGCCATGACTTCATGGCAGAGTAGGGAGCAATTCATCATTTCTCCAAGCATGGTAGAATCATATTACATTGTTGCATGTTTTTCTATTTGTGAAGTCATATGGCTTCAGATGTTGTTGATAGATCTATTTGATCTAGAGATGGAATCCATCATGATTATATGTGATAACCAAGTTGTATAAAGATGATGAAGAACCATGCGTTCCATGATGAGTCAAAGCACAAAGAGATCTGGTATCTCTTCATTCGTGATATGTTGCAGAGAGGAGCCATAAAGCTCCAGTATGTTAGCATGAATGAACAGGTTGTTGATGTGTTGGCCAAGCCTCTATCTCGTGTAAAGTTTGAGCACTTTTGAGATAAGCTTGGCGTAGTCCGAAAGGACCTCCCTTGAAAGGGGGAGTAGTGTTGTGATGCCAGCCTATGTTGATGATGTGCTAGCCTAGTGTTGTGATTCCAGCCTCATGTTGATGATGTGCCATCCTAGTGCTGTGATTCCAGCCTTGTGTTGATAATGTGTCAGCCTCGTGTTGTGATGATGATGTACTAGCCTCATGTTGTGATGATGATGTGCCAACCTTGTGCTATGATGATGATGTACCAGCCTCATGATGTGATGATGATGTACCAGCCTCATCTTGTGATGATGATGTACCAACCTCGTGTTGTGATGATGTGTGCCAGCCTCATGCTATGATGATGTGTGCCAGCCTCGTGCTGTGATGATGTGTTTCCATCCTCGTGCTGTGATGCCAGCTTCATGTTGATGATATTGTATTGCCAATCTTGTACTGTGATGCCAGCTTCATGTTGATGATATTATGTTTCTAGTCTTGTACTATGATGTCAGCTTCGTGCTAATGATATTGTGTAGCCAGCGTCATGTTGTGATGCCATCTTCGTGCTGAAGACTCTCATCCTAGTGTTGATGTTGATGTTGCTCCAGTCTTCGTGCTATGATATTGTTGATGTTGATGTTTCTCCAGCCTTCGTGTTGTGAGATTGTTGTTATTGATGTTGTATCGGCCTTGTGTTGTTATTGATGATGATGATGTATTAGTGTTATATTGATCCATGTTGATGCAGATGATGATGATGACACTTCAACTTCTTGATGAATATGATGATGATGATGCCACTTCAGCTTCTTGCTAAAGATGATGGTGATGATGCCACTTCAGCTACTTGTTGAAGATGATGATGATGATGCCACTTTAGCTTCTTACTGAAGATGATGATGATGATGCCACTTTAGCTTCTTGCAGAAGATGATGATGATAATGATGTTATTTCATCTTTCATGCTGAATATGATGATGTTACTTTAGACTCATGCTAAAGAAGATGATGATAATACTTTAGCCTCATGCTAAAGATGATGATGATGTTACTTTAGCCTTACATTGATGAGGATGATGATGCTAATCCAGCTTCATGTTGTGAACAATGATGATGAGAAAAACTTTCGATGATTTATAGATATGTCAGTCATTGTTCCAAGATGTTGATGATGATGATGCCCTCTCTCTCAGATGTTGTTGTAGAATACCCTTCTTGTTAAGGGGGAGTGTTGAAATATTGTAACTGCAAAGAGTATTATATTATATTATTGATGTATTATTCATTAGATCAATCGCCTTTGTGGATTGATCATGTCGGGCATTTTAAATGACCAAATCCCCTTTTGTGGATTGGTCAAACCCTAATTGTAATATGCATAATGAGAAGTCATCCCCCATAATTAATTAAAGTGGTTATAACCACCCAAAAGGAGAAGTCGGCCCTGCCAATGAAAAGACACGTCCTTTCAGCACCTGCCAGATTGTATAAATAAAGGAGGCTAGCGCCTCATTTGTTCACTCACTCATTCGATCATCCAGAGTGAAAGTTTGGAGCTGCAGTTGGAGAATAAGGAAGAGAGAGAGGCGCATTACTTGGGAGAGGACTTTATGTAGTGTTTGGTTTATTCTCTTGGCATTGTATTGGCTATCTATATTAAGGAATTTTTTGTTGGATTTTCTCCCCCATGAGAGTTTCCCAGGATAAATGTTGTGTATCTTGTGATTGTGTTTTTCTCAGTGATCCTATCTATGATATGGTTATCTAGTAAATTCAAAATAAACCTAATAATAGCTTAAACTCTAACATAGCCAAGTAGTTACCAATATCTACAAACCATGGTATGTTAGTGGATAAATCAAACAAGTGTTCATCTGGGAAATTGTCCTCTACAGGGATGACTTCTCCTTCATTGGTGATTCTGGAGAGGAAGTCATCGACTACGTTCTCCCTCCATGGCTTATCAATTATTGAAATGTAGAATTCTTATAGCAAGAGAAACCACCTGGTCAACCTACTATTGGTGATAGGTTTGCTCATGAAGTAACGAATGGCAGAATGGTCTGTGTGTACAAAGACATAATAACATGTGATATAATGACGAAATTTGTTAATAGCATATACGACTGCAAGAAACTATTTTTTAGTTACGATATAGTTCTTTTTAGTGGGGGTGAGATCCCTACCAACATAATAGATAGCATATGGTCATTCCTCCTCTTTATTCCCTAGAACATATCCAATGGTTGTGTCTGAGGCATCTATAGAGATATGGAAAGGTAGGGACCAATTGGGACCTCTTAAGATCGGTGTGACGAATTTTTTTCTTTTAAAGTTTCAAATGAGGTTTGTCATTGGTCATTCCAGGAGAATTTTGTAGCTTTTGTGAGTAATTGGAATAGTCGCAATGCTATCTTCATAAAATTTTCAATAAATCTTCGGCAATATCATGCATGCCCCAAGAAGTTGTAGACATCCTTCTAGGTTGTGGGCACTGGAAGCCCATGAATGACCTCTATCCTGGAGAGCTCCACCTAGATTATTCTAGGTGATATGTGGTGTCCCAGTACAACCCCCTTAGTACAAAGATTATGACATTTCTTATTGTTGAGGGAGAGGTTGGTCTCTCGACATCTAATTAGGACCTTTTCTAAATTGTCTAAGGCTTCTTGAAAGGTGTCTCCATACAAGGTGAAGTCATCCATATAGATTTCTATGCAATCATTGGTCAAGTCAGAAAATGTGCCTAAAACAACCCTTTGGAATGTAGTTGGAGCATTACACAATCCAAATGGTAATACTCGGTAAGTGTATGTTCCCCATGGGCAAGTGAAAGTGGTTTTCTCTTGGTCCTCGGGGGTGATTTGTATCTGATTTTAACTGCTAAACCCATCGAGGAAAGATAATAACTTCTTCACTACCAAGATATCCAAGACTTTATCAATGAATGGTAGCGGGAAGTAGTCTTTCAAGGTAGCCTTACTTAGTTCCTTATAGTCGACACAGATACGCCATTTTCCATTCTTCTTCGGCACAATAACCAGGGGTGAGACCCACTTACTGTCAAATATAGGGTAAATAAAGTTTTCATCAAGGAGCTTTTGGAGCTCTCCTTTAACTATATCCCTCAGGGAAGGGTTCATAATTCGCTGAGGTTGTCAAATAGGTTGGGATTCCTCCTTAATATAGATGTGATGTGTACATAGGTTAGGGTGGATTTCCTTCATGTCGGTATAGTCCCAAGCGAAAGCGAGACTGTGTTTTCTCAGCATCTCAATCAGTTTCTTTTGCTGAGAGGGGTCTAGTTTAGCATTGATGTTTAAGGTTTTCCCAAGTTATATCTCAACAGCTAAGCTTTGATCCTTAGAGATAGCATTTACATGAACCAATTCATCTAGTGATTGTATCAATTCAGTTGGAGAATAGGTTTCTTGGAAGTGTTTCCCTAAGATGTGCTCGAAAGTTGGATGGATGGTTGTATGAGAATGTGTTATGTAAGTGCAAATAAAAACATCCTTTGTATCTTGTCCAAAGGTCGATGCTTGGTCAAGATTCAACAAAGGTTGTGTATATTCCTCGTCGTTGTCTTCAATCTAGGGAGAATTTTATGGGTCAACGAAAGGCTTAGCAAGGGGATAGAGGGTCATATTTTTAGTGGAATTCCCATGGGAGATGGTTATATCTCCTTACCTACAGCTGATATATGTGCCAGCGATAGCCACCCAGGGTCTCCCCGGGATCAATGGGTAACCTCCTAGGGTGACCTTTGGTTGCAGAACCATAAAGTTAGTTGGGTACTCCCACGAGTCTGTAGAAACAATTATGTATTGCAACATCCCTTCGGGTTTTACTATAGATCTATCTATTATTGAAGGACTGTAGGGGTCGGTCGTATACCAAGAAATTTGAATTTTTTCCATTGTTTATTTGGTCATTATGTTTATAGTTTCCCCTAGGTTGACTGGAGTACTGGAGATGGAATTATTATAAAGGTTAACCTTAACGACCGGACTTCATGGATCCATATACTTGGCTCTGAATAATTTTTCTAGCATTAGATCAACTAGCTTTCCTATGACGTGAGTAGTTTTTGGATCTTTCTTTTTCCTTCCTGGTTTTCTAAGGCAAAGTTTCTGAACAACCTTAGCACAGATCAGGACATCCTTAATGGCTTGGAACATAGGAATCTTGACATACAAATTTATAAGTTCCCCTAGAAGATTAAACTTTGGTTGTGTGGGAGACTTCACTATACATAACATTTCTGGATAAGGTGGTTATGGGAGCAATTCTTGTTTATGGGATTGTTTTGGACTAGTGCCATGGTTTTCCTCGAAGGAATTAATGTTTTCATTATCTGGCTCGAGAGGATTCTCCTCATCATTCTGTTGTTCTTGGATGATGGGGGAAGTCTGATGCTGAATCACTTTCTCTGATCATAGATGGATGTCTTGACATTCTACAAGGGAAATGACATATGTTGGAAACAAGGGTAGTTCAATGTTGCAAGAGGGATAAACTACTTTATTGTTCGTATTTGGTACTAGTTGGGCTGGAAATTGTGTCGGTCTCGAAGGAGGTTGGTTGGATGGCAGTTATAGTTATTGTTGATGTTGCACTGGAGAATGTGGATGAGGAGTAAGTTGTTGAAGAGTAGGCCCTCTGCAGACTTGTTGCCAAGGATGGTTCTTAGTTTCAGGGTGCCATTATTGCCATAACATGGGAACCTACTAATTCTAATGCAAATATTGATATTGAGTAAATTGTGGAGGGAATTGAGATTGCTCTTGTGTCATGCCTTGTACCTTGGGTGGCCATGGCCGCTTTTGGGCCACAAAACATATTTTTTCAGTTTCCTCGGTGGCCCCCTGATAGAATTCCTTCAGCTCAATCAAAGAAGGGAAACTCTTAGTATCATGATTTGTCTCATAGATACCACATACCTCTATGTTATTCAAAGGACACTCCCTTAAAGGGTGATTTTTCCGACACTTACAACAAAAGAAGGCTAACGTTAGGTCAACTTCTTCTTCATTTTTCTTCGCTTGAAAAGTATCCAATTGGGAGCTAAGTGAACTAAGGATATCTGTCTTAAAATTATCCAACGTGTTTCCTATTTCATCCCTGGTAACTCCTTCGCCTAATGATTTTGTGACCCTAGAAGCTAGATCTATGGGACCTCTCCCATACTTAGTAGTGCCTTGTGAATACCATTTGCAAAGTTCACAGATATTGTCATAAGTCATCTGGGAGATTTCTCCAGCTCCCATGAGATTTAGTGCATCCATACAATTGTCCTTGATCCCTATAAGAAGGATAATACATCAAGCCTTGGGATCAAGTTTGTTTTGCTTATTCCTTTCTAGATTGTATTGGAACCTCTCAATGTAATCTTCAAGGCTTGGGATCAAGTGTGTTTTGCTTAGTCCTTTCTAGCTTGTACTTTTGAGTAATTTTTGCCTCATCTCATCCCTTCTCTTGGCGGAATTCCCTCTAAGCCCCATGAACCAACGAAGAGTTGCTTCTTTTAAGGTGGCATGAAATAATTTGAGTTTGTGGGCATCGTAAAATTATTAGTCATAGATTCAGAAAAGGACATCAAATTCAAAGAGGAAGGTGTCAAGGTCCTCGCTAGGAAAACCATGAAAGTTTAGCAGGGCAGATGACAGGATGTTTTTCATTTGAATTATTCCCTCAGACTCTTGAATGGGAAATTAAAATGTGATTATCTCTTTTTGTATTGATGTTTCTATTTCTTACCCCATATTAAATTCCCCCCCCCCACACACACCAGGATTTTTTTGAGCAAATGGAGTCTTCAGGTTCTTCAATAGGATTATTGTGTCTTTCTGACTCATATCCTTCAATGGAATGTTCTTGGTCCTGGAGAGGTTCGAAGGAATGGTTTTCTATGGCTAAACCAACAGTAGAGTCAATCTTGGGTGGTTCATCTGGATTATTGGATGTTATTCACGAATAGCAGTGAGTTCTAGGGGGTTTTGGAGGGTCTCATTTTTCTCCACTTTTATTGGCATGGTTATTAGTGTCACGGGTGGTCCCTGCACCACAACCACAATTTTTCTTAGTGCCTCGCGTCATGCATTCTGTGATGATTTCCAATGCACAATATCTTGGGAAAGGGATATTAGAGGGTAGTTTACAATTCTCTAGGATCTCCCTTAAGCATGTTATTGTTCCTACAATGATCCTAAGGAAAAAGTCCTAATTATTTCTATGCATCCCCAAAAATGACGCCAAAATGATGAGGTGTAAATATGATTCCCAATTATTTGGTGTCATTCTATACTCTTCCACTTAGTTTGTCAACCTGGGGTTCAATTTGTACTTGTGAGGCACCCGACACAATATACACAGAAAGAAAACTTTTACCAAACTATCAAAAGAGATAAACTATACTAGGTCATGCATAGATCAAAGGAAAAGCATAAAAATATGAAGTCACGGTTCTTATAACCCCTAGACCAGTTGGTGGTACCTCTTGGGGTAGGATCTATGAACTCTCATAACCCTAAACCCTCGTGTGTTCACCTAGTGGGGTCACAGGTAAAGTAATTTTGTAGCACACAAAAGCAAAGAAAAAACTATCTATTTTACTTTAACTCACATGTTAAAATACCATAAATGAAACTACTACTCGATTATTATGCCAGAATTAGATTACCAAATCATATAATTCCCCAAATTACAAATTTGTTAATGATATTCCAAAAATTGTTACAGATAAGCAATGTAAGCACAGATTTGGCATATAATATTAATACAAGCAAAGACTAATAAGGAAATTATTATTGCATGAATATAGGTCATAGCATATTCTACTCGTCACTCTGTAGCATAGCATAGGTGGCCATTATGCAGAATGTGGCCTGCTTCAGCACACATTTAGGGAAAAGTAAAATAGAAAGTAGTATAAGCCAGTAGTTGTCTAAGAATTAACAATTGACAATTATATGTGCAAGAAAATAAAATAACACAGAGTTGTACCTATGAGTGGGCCCTAGCTCACAGGTAGGTATGTGCTTATAATCACTAAGTTACCAGTGATAACTCAGATTAACACTCCACACATGAACATCAATATATTAAATCAGACTCTGAAAATGGATATCTCGACTCTTACACGATGTATAAGTCTAAGCACACACTTGTATTATTTTCTTCCTCGTGCTAGCACACTAGTATATATACAAAGTGGGTGAATCTGGTTGCTCCAAATATGGAGCAACCAGCCCCTATTATGCTGCAAATTAGGCTAAACAAACTAAATTGCTATTGTCCGCTGATTTTCCCAAGTATGCATTGTTACATATCATCCAATTGAAAAATCAGCTACCTCCCAGATTCCACGTATTTCACTTAACTGATGGCTAAGTTGGTGAAACAGTTTTATGAAAGTGTGTCATATCTTATGCTGTGAATTTAGAACATGATGAGAGATGGACCTTGTGGCTTATATGCATATGCTGAAGGTTTATGCTCATGGATGGAACCTTGTTGAAGGTGTACTTACTTTAATTTATTTCTATGTTTAATATGTTGATTTATGTTAATACCTTTGTGCCTTTATGATGATATATCTATGTTGTTGAAGGTATTAATTCTTTTAATATGTTGAGTATTGCAACCTTATAGACTTCTGGCTTATGTTGGAAATATATTAATTCCCTTTCTTATTGATATATCTTCTTAAAATACCCATATTTGCACTTGCAATTCTTCATTTATTTTTAAGAGAACCTGAAATACTTTGCACTTTATAAACATGATCAGCTTTACTCAAAATCACATATATTAATGATTCAAATTTCTTTAAAAACTCACACTAATTCTTAACCATAAAAAGAAATCAAGGAATTTAAGTGGAAAATTAGATAACACCTTGGAAAAGATAAGATAATGTAGAACATGGGTTCCTATCAAGTATAAGGAGGCAAAAATGTACATGTATTATGGGTTATAGTAGGACAAAAAGATATCAAAATGGGGGTTCATGACGGTGCTCCTTACTTTCCATTGCACATAGAACTCAATGTTTTGGACCATAATCAATTAATGGCAAATAAGTCAAGATCTATCTCATAGAGGTGGGGCAATCTGGAGGTCTCATGTCCACAAGAATAGAGCATTGTGGTGAGTGTCATGACTAAAGGTCGGCTGAGGCAATCAGTGACTCGGTTGGTACTTCTTGTTTTATACTTGATGTTGAGGTGGAACTGTTGCAGATATGTGGACCACTTCTGATGGTGGTCATTCTGCAATTTTCCTTGTGTCTGCATGACCTACAGTGGCTTATGATCAATGTGGATGATTGTCTCATTTCCAAGAATGTAATTCCTCCATTAGTGGCAAGCTTGCACATTGGAATATATTTCTTTTTCGTAAGTAGGGTACTTACGGACGACATCTGATAGTGTCTCACTATGATAGGCCACAGTGGTCGTGTTGAGTGATTACTATTCCCAAAGCATAGTCTAAAGATTTTTTATCGATCTCAAAGGGTTGTTGCAGGTCAAGTAATGAAAGCACTAGGGCGAAGGACAATTGTTGCTTCATATCATCGAATGATTTCTGTTGGGATAGGCCCCAAACAAATTTTTCCTTACCACCACCTCTGGTTATTTGGCTGAGGGCCCATGCAATATGGGAGAATCCCAACACAAACCTGTGATAGAAATTGGCAAGGCCTAAGAAGATCTAAAGCTCAGTGAAAGTGGTTGGGG